>JARGCV010000031.1:10140000-10342500 GCA_034064705.1 Bothrops alternatus
GTGTTATTGAACACACACACACACACACACACACACACACACACACACACACACACACACACACACATATATATATAGTGTGTATAAAAATAACATCTGTGCATAATGACAGTCACATTTCTCCAGAGCTTATATGAATAACCATAAATCCATAGCTGGGGTCACCCTCACTACAACATCAGAGATTACAATTCTGTGAGGGAATTGTATCTTGGGCATACCAATACGTTGAGTTTCTAAATATTTGCATCATATTTTACTGAGGTATGGTTAAATACAGTGGTGGGATTCAGCCAGTTCACACCAGTTCGCTAGAACCGGTAGGTAAATTTTGCTGAGTTCGGAGAACCGACTGAATGCACACTGCTTCCGGAAGTCCAGTCTAGGCCTGGGAAGCCTGGAGGCCTCCCAGGCCTAGAACGACCTGCTGGAAGTGTGTGGATGCCACTTCCTGAAATCCGTTCTAGGCCTCGGAGGTCCAGACCTGCATCCAATAAGAGAACAGGTTGTTGAGATATTTGAATCCCACTACTAATTAAATATACTTATTTTAAAACCCACCCATGTGAAACATGTATGCATTTGTTTCTGGTTATTGATTTGTGGCACTCTGGTTCTGTAATACATCTCACTGGAAGGGATTTTTCTTTTAGCCTACACTGTAAAACTGTGAACACGAAATAATGAAGATAAGATTATTTTCTGTGTTCATCTCTATTTACAGTTTTCTTTAAATGTAAGCAAATGAAAGAAATAAAGGGCAAATGACATATAGGTTCTTTAATGTTCCCCCAGCAGCTTTTTATCTGCTAAATTTACATCCTAGTTGTGGCTTAGGGTATCAAGGTACCATACATAGCCCTCACTCCTTCATTTTTTCCCAATAATTCTGGGAAGTGGGTTGGCCGAGCATGGACCAATTGTTCCAGTCTTAGTTCTTAACTACTCCACTTCTTTTCCATATGACTCCTGTAATGTAAACAGGGCTTTGAGACAGTGGCAGGTAAAAGAAATGGAGGGATAGAATGTTACAAGAATGAAGAAGTGAAGAAGAATAGGATTCTTCTTTTTGGCCCTGCTTGTGATCCGGATTTGTTCTTCCAAATGCTGCCTGGCATGGAGAATTGAATACTGGAGCTGTCTTATATTGCTATATGGTAGGAGCCTTGACTAAAAGCCTCCATCAATTATCTCAAACTTCCAAACATTTTGATTCTTTGCCCCCTTCTTTACCCTTGCCAAACCAATTCCTACCCCCCTTTTCTTGCTTCACTGATGGGTGAAACCCAAACTTGAGTTCCTGCCTGTGGAAGTTTCTTTTCTCCCTGAGAAGACTGCTTGCTACCCCTCTTATCTATCAACTCTGTTTCCATTGAGTCCTGCAGTGCTGATCTGTTGGCATAGAGAGAAGAAAGTGCCACTTTTCTGTACATATGCATTTGCTAATAGATTAAAAAATTTTGTATTACAGCTGTCCTGTACAAGCACATTCCTTTGCACCAGATAAATGCACATAATTCTGTGTGTGGGAGAGGGGTCAAGAACTTCCTTCCTTCCTTCTTGAAATATCTGGGGTTGTGAGAATTATTCTCCACACAGAGCTCACATTAAGTAAAGAAATTGGCAGCTTGGTACTTTTCTTCGAATTTAATTGCTGCCACATCAGGGGTTATTTATTTAAGAATGTGTAGGGCCACCCATATTGGAATACAACTCTGAGTGGCTCACAACAACAAGAAAACCTTCAAAACAGTAAAAAAAAAATCCTATAAAACCAAAAACTCGAGGACCTTCACCATTCTTTTGAAATACCTCCAACAAATGATTCATAGCTTCTGTCTTGCTCTACCCCAGTGCCTGAGGGAAGAGCCAATTTTTTATGGCTGTCCTGAAGGCTAAAAGGGTAGGGAATTCCTTCCTTCCTTCCTTCCTTCCTTCCTTCCTTCCTTCCTTCCTTCCTTCCTTCCTTCCTTCCTTCCTTCCTTCCTTCCTTCCTTCCCTCCTTCTTTTTTGAAATATCTGGGGTTGTGAGAACAATTGGCAAATTTGAATCAAATAACAAATTCTAATTAGCTAATGTTGTTAGCACTCAGCTATTCATAGTATTGGGCCTTTTTGAGCTCCAGAATCACAAGCAAATAAATATGCTGACCATATTCCTGATCTGTGGATTGTGAGGACAAAGGGAAGAGGATGTAAGTTGATTCAGAATGATCTAAAGATTGAATGGGTGGATAGTAGTAATCTGTAACAGACCCCTACTTGATCTTTAAATATGAATTGGTCAAAACATTAATTTCAACTAACAATTTCATTAATTTTAGCTTCATTAATATATGACTCTTATTTTATATGCAGAATTCTAGTGGTTTCTGAGATACATACCTATATATCTAGATACTGACATTGATACAGAATAGGTATCAGTATACTGACCATTTCCTGGTGTCCTTCTTAGTAATGTCTGTAACTTTCTGCATACTTTGATATTTGGTAAAATATGATTCCATACTGTAGCTTTTACACTTGTAAGAGGGGGGGAAAGACTAATATAAAACAGCTATTTTGTTTCATTACTGGCAAACATCTTAGTACATATTTCCCAAGGCACTACTATATCACACTGCACATTACACTGGTTGACAGCTAGGGGGATTGTGTTTTATTAAAATGTTAAAATACTAGCAATTTCTCTTTTATCCATGAAATATATTGTATATATGTCTCTGAAGAAAATATCCACAAAGGAGCAAAAACCCCTGCAAACATGAATGTGCAAATCTAGAACTTCTCTTTTTTTCTCTTGCTCAAGAAATCTAAAGAACTGGTTGGTGTGAGATATGATGAAACCCCTTGCCATAAAAATCAGGAGACATTGTGAGATTAAATATTGCACTTTATGCTTATAGTTGTGATGCACAACTCTTTGAGTTGAATAACCAATATGCTGAAATCCTAGGAGATGAGCATCTCACCATCAGCATTACCCACCCATGCCTTTTGTGTTGGAGTGCAAAAATAATAATAAGATCTGCAAGAAATGCCATTTGCCTGTAAGCAAGAACTGCTGGGACCATAAAATAGAGAAAGCCAGAGAAAATGAAGAAGCTCAGGTGCTCTGGGACTTTAGAATTCAAACAGACAAGCACCTGCCATGTAACACCTCAGACTTAATAACTGTCAATAAGAAAGACAAAAATGTCTGGATAGTGGATGTGGCAGTACCTGGAGACGGCAGAATAAAGAGAAAGAACTGGAGAACATATCAAAATACAAAGTCTTGGAAACTGAAGTAGAATGACAGTGGCAAGAGAAAGCAAAGGTAGTATCATTAATAATAGGTGCCTTGGGTGCAATCCCAAAACAACTGGTGCACCACTTGAACACCATCAACATTGACAAATTCACCATCAGTGGATTGCAAAAGGCAGCTTTACTCAGAACATCTTACATCCTGCAGACAATACCTCTAACACCATCAAACATCCATATCTGCCTATCCCAGACTCTTAGGAAGACCTCGATAGGTGAATAAAATTGCCAAATCCAGTCTAAACATCTAGCTGACTGAGATGAAGCAATAATAATCATATATTACTATCATTGAATTAGGGTTATTTTATTCAAAGTGATGGTCAAATTCCTACATATCTAGAAAGAATGTTGGGGGGGGGAGGATTAATTATTTGATCTTTTCGACAAGATATAATTCCAACCTAAGAATTTTTAAATTGCCCAATTGAGAAATCAGTATTATATTATTTTGAAAAATAAATTGGCCAGTTCATTTATCTATCCTTTTCTTTTCCTTTTTTTCAGATTTTGTTTTTCATTTGTTTAATGTTGCTGTGAAGCACCCAGTTATGACTCATAAGGGGATCTTATGACAAGTCTTATGACAAGATAGGAAGTTCTTCTCATCTCGCTATCCAAAGCTACTCTTAAATAAAATAAATAGGGCAAATCTGTAGCAATTCTACAGAGGTATTTTGACTTTCATTATATGAACTGTCTATCATGACTCCCCCAGATACCTCTCCAGATGTCAGCTCGGAGGAGGATGAACCAGTTCCAGGCATATCTGGAGGGAAGTTGATCAATGGCTCCAAGTGTCTGAGAGTGATTTGGCTAAAGCACAACTGTAGCAGGACAGCCCTGAAGCTTCAGATGGGGAAAGCACACAGCTGCAGCTGATCAGTGATGAGGAAGAGGAACTGACTTCTGACGTGATGCAAGAACACATATGACAGAGAAAAGGCAGGAGCCTCACCCTTCTTGAGGGGCTGCACTAGAAGCTGGCTATTCAGCACAGCAGACAGATGGAGGTGATGCTGGGAATAAAGTGTTTGTTTTCTTGCTGTGTGTTCTTGCCTTGAACTTTGGATCCTGTCTCTTCAGCTGTTCCCTTTGCTTGCCTTGCCTTTGACTGTGGATTTGCCTTTGTTTTGGAACTTGCCTTTGCCTTGGGAACCTAGTGGACTGGATTTGCCTTTGCCTTGAGGACTAGTGTTGGCTTCATTTGAGTAGCTTGTGGAACTCATTGGGGTTGAGCTGGTGCTGGCACAGGGAATTGCTGGAGAATACCAATTCAGGCTCAGAGCCTTAATAAAAACTCCTTACATCCATGGTGTGTGTGTGTGTGTGTGTGTGTGTGTGTGTGTGTGTGTGTGTGTGTGAGAGAGAGAGAGAGAGAGAGAGAGAGAGAGAGAGAGAGAGAGAGAGAGAGAGAGAGAGAGAGAGAGAGAGGGACAGCACACTGACAGAGAAGGACTACCAAGGAAATGAGGAAACTTTAAACCAGGCCCTGTGTGGAACAGTGCCGGTGTCTGGAGGCTGTGAGGGTCTGGATGGGCGTTAACAGATTAAGGCTCAACCCCGACAAGACAGAGTGGCTGTGGGTGATGCCTCCCAAGGACATTTCAATCTTCCTTCCATTACTCTGGGGGGTTGAATCCATAAACCCCTCGGAGAAGGTCCGCAACTTGGGAGTCCTCCTCGATCCACAGCTGACATTGGAACATCATTTGTCGGCTGTGGCGAGGGGGGCACCAGTTGCGCCCTTATTTGGATCGGGAGTCTCTCTTCACAGTCACACATGCCCTTGTCACCTCGAGGATCGACTACTGCAATGCTCTCTACATGGGGCTACCCTTGAAGAGTGTTCGGAGACTACAATTAGTGCAAAATGCAGCTGCACAAGCAATTGTGGGCCTTCCACGTCGTGCCCACATTTCGCCAACTCTCCGCATGCTGCATTGGTTGCCTATTGGTCTCCGAGCACAATTCAAAGTGTTGGTCATTACCTATAAAGCCCTTTATGGCATTGGACCAGGATATTTACGGGACCGTCTTCTGCCACATACTTCCCTACGACCGGTGAGAGCGCACAGGGTCGGCCTCCTCCGGATCCCGTCAGCGAAACAATGTCATCTGGCGGGCCCTAGGGGCCCTAGGCTTTCTCTGTTGTGGCACCCGCCCTCTGGAACCAACTGCCTCCTGAAGTCCGCGTTTCTCCTATTCTCCCGGCCTTCCGAAAGAATCTTAAAACCTATCTTTGCCGGCAGGCCTGGGGATGATTATGGGTTGTTGTGTGACTGATGAATATGTGTGGGGTTTTATTTTTATATATGTTTTGCTTGGACTTAGATTGTAATTGTTGTTTTATATATATGTTGTAAGCCACTCCGAGTCTTCGGAGAGGAGCGGCATATAAGTCCAAACAAAATAAATAAATAAATAATGGATTTGGGTATGTTTAACACAGAGAAGAAGTGATTGGGGTGGATATGATAGCAGTTTTCAAATATCTAAAGGGCTGTCACTCAGAAGAAGGAGTAGACTTATTCTCAGAGGGCAGCAGCAGAACCAGTCAAAGAAGGAGGAGGAACTTCCTGGCAGTAGAAGCTGTTAGCCATTGGAATGGCTTGCCATGTCCATAATGACTTCTATATGTGAGTTCTTCAAATAGAATCTTGATGGTGTTCAGAGATGATCTGGTATAGAATCAAGTGCTGGAAAAATGGCCTTCTAGCTCTGATTCTATAAAACAGTGGTGTCAAACTGCCGGCCCGTGGGCCGGAGGCATCATGCAGAAGCTGCGCCCACCCCATTGACGGCAATGGCAAAACTGTCCCAATACGTTGCACGACGTCACATGACATCGCGGGTGTGACATGTCTGCTATAAAACATAAGCTTGGTCTCATATCAGATTTCTTGTCTGTTACATATTTTTGTCCAACTGTCTTCTGATTTACTAATTTTAACACACTTTAAAATCCAGGTGGGGATAATTAATTTTGAACAATTATATACAACAATTTGAAATTATAGTGATACTGTATCATACCAATCTGTGAGGTTGGTCCTTCTTTTTCCTTCAGTGCCCGATGTGGAAATGAGCTTTTCAAAAGGCCAAAAGGGAAGGGGTGATAGAGATTTTCTTTATCTTTTTTATAACAGCAACAATGCATATACAGTTCACAAAGATCTGAGCCGAAGTGTAAAAGAATAGATGCTGTCATCAGTAACATATTGAATGAATATACTAACCACTGTATTGCAACCGATCAATGGCCATATGCACACATTATTGAGGCAACTTAGGAAGATTAGCACATGATTTGGATGTAATTTGGGGTCTTGCATTTTTTTTTGTTTTGTGGCAAAACACAGCTATGAAGATGTTAACAATGTTTGGCTTCCAATAACACTAGACTTGAAAATATCTCTTCCTCTGTAATTTTTCATTGGAGCTTGATTTCAGGCATCATCTACAACTGTTAAAGAGACAGTACGGTGTAGAGGTTAAGGCACTGGGTTAGAAATCAGGAAGCCATGTGTTCTAGTCCTACTTTGGACATAAAGTCAACTGGGTGACTTGACCACTCTCTTTCTCTTAGCCCTAGGAAGGAGGCAACGCAAACCACTTCTAAAAAAACCTCGTCAAGAAAAGCTTTAGGGACTAGTCTGATAGTCACCATGAGTCAAAAACTGACTCAAAAGCACACACTGCAGCCATTAGCTCCATAATGTAAGTTATAATGAACGAGGCTTCTTGAACCTGTAACTCCATACTGAGCGAATTCTGGGAGCTGAAGTCTGCACATCTTAGAGTTGCCAAGATTAAGAAACAGTGCTGTTATCTGTTTTGCTGCCAGGGCTCTAGCATTTGTAATATCCCTTAGGGTTTTTTAAAATTTTTATTTTAACTCTGTAAATGTAAAGATACAATGTTAGTACCTATTGCCCTTAAAAGCTTGTGTACCCTTCTTATTTGTCTTTCATCATGTTATCACCACCCAAAGGCAATCATTAGATGATTTGCTGATTTAAGGTTAGAGTTTATAAGGTAAACAACACTAAGGCACAATGGCCTTTTTTCAGTTGTATAACAATAGAAAAATGTCTACCAGTTGTATACCAAAGCTACATATATCAAGAAAATGGACTGGGAAGAGTTTTCCCTGTAGAAAAAACACAATCCTTAGCTTCAATGACATTCAGAACTACTCTTTTATTACTTTGCTGTTTTGTTCCAATGCTATTTCTTTGACTTTCACCCATTTGTTGTGCAGGAAACTTAGGCAGGTATGAAAAGATATGAAAAGCGTCCCCCTATCAGAACAAGGTCACAAAACAACTTGAGTGTGTGAACAAAATTGCTATTATTTGCAGTGGCTCCAGTGATATACATTCTGAAAAACAAATTGTGGCTCGGCTCCCATCACTTTTTTCTCACCCAACATTGGAGACATGTCAGGTTTGTTTGGTTGCTAGCTTGTTTTGGTTTTCCATATGAAGCACAAGAGCTACACTACACATAGTCTTATAGTTTGAAAAGGATATGTTCTGCTCGCTCAGGAAGGATTTTGTAAAAGCTTTCATGTTAATTTGGTTGCTCCTACTTCAAAATAATTTTCATACTAGATACTAGCTTGGTTTCCTCAGAAAAATTCTATAGAAGTTTCACGGAATCAGACCAGATATATTTGCCCTGATGGCAAATGGTTAAGAGAAGCTGGGATGGTAACAGTACCTAGAGGACTACATTTTCCCCACCCCCTAAGGAACTGGGAGTAATTTGATCAGGATCCTCTTTAGAGCAGCGGTTCTCAACCTGTGGGTCGCGACCCCATTTGGGGTTGAACGACCATTTCACGGGGGTCGCCAAGCACCACAGTCGGCCATATTTTTTTTGGTTGGCCATTTTTTTTTGGGTGGGCCATTTTTTTTCCTATCACGATGCGGGCCATCGCGTCGCACATGCGCGATGCGCCCCGTCACGCTGCGCATGCGCGGTGCGGGCCTGCCATTTTTTTGGGCCGGCCATTTTTTTCCCTATCGCGATGCGGGCTGTCGCACTGCGCATGTGCGATGTGCCCCGTCGCGCCGCGCATGCGCGGTGTGGGCCTGCCATTTTTTTTTCGCGATGCGGGCTGGGGTCGAGCCCCGGAAAAGGTTGAGAACCGCTGCTTTAGAGTAATCTATAATACACAATGCAGGGAAGCAACAGCCCTCCTTCCTGCAGTCTTCAGCCTATGATAACTCCGTAAAAGTATCATATGAACACCATGAATCATAGTCAAAGATGGGTCTTCTTTAAGTAGATTTGACTAATCCCTTTAAACCTTTTGACCATCACCATATTTGATCACAGGACAATGCTAAATGTGAAAAACATTTGTCCAGAATAGCTTTATTTAATTTAATAGCTAAATTGTCATCTGTCTTCTGGGAAGACTAACACTGCAATTGCAGATATAGACATATATCAGATAGCTCTGTTATAAAATCCAGGGATTCTTTACTCACTCCAAATACATAACCCCAAATTTTCTGATGCTATGGCTTACTAGAAAGCTCTCCTTGAGAACAGAATTGCTACTTAGGTGTCTTTACGGGAGTTTTTCATCAGCTGCATCTTTAGCAATACAAGGAAGAATCAGCCCTGTTAAATATACTACCATTCTTTTTTCAAAAAGGTTCAGATGCTCAACTGGGAGTAAAAACACTCCAAAAGGTTTGCTCAATTGTAACCATTACCCTTTTACCTCTAATATTGCAGCTGTATTCTCAAGGAATGCCTCTTGTTGATTTCACTGAATCTCTTACCTATCACTTTCATGAACTCTTTGGTCTTCTAGTATTAAACCCTCAGTTTTGCTGATGGAGTAGTTATTTATAGGGATGATTTCACTAGGGAAGCCTCTTCACCTTTTCCCATATTTACCTATACTGTATAGAAGCTATTTTGCTGTTTAAACTACTTCTGAAACTGACATAAGTTTGGTTCAGTAGAGGGTGAGAATAAAAAAAAAAGAGGAATACATTTATTTTTTATAATCATTTTCTTTTAATACCGTAGATCAATATTTAAGAAACAGAACAAAACCAACTCTATAATTTAGACTCTAATAGTCTACACCAGGGGTTCTCAACCTTGGCAACTTTAAGACTTGTGGACTTCAACTGGCTGAGGAATTCTGGGAGTTGAAGTCCACAAGTCTTAAAGTTGCCAAGGTTGAGAACCCCTGGTCTACACCATCCAGTCTTTAAGAATTTGAAAGAACTTTCTTTTTCCCCCTCCCTCAAAATACTCTCTTCCTGGTTGCCTTGGAGCTTGACAGTTACTTAATGATAATCTAACATTGTTTATAGATTAATTTTCAAATTCATTTTCTCATTTATTGCTTTGTGAAATAAGCTTGAGAAATAATTGTTGCCATAATTAATCAAGGCTTTGAAAATTGCCCAGCGTGATTCTACAATAAAAAAATGGCAAGATAGGAATGCTTTGGATAAAATTTCAAGAGAATAATTTGCATTATAACACTACCCACATACACTCTCTCACACACAAACACAGACGGACACACAAAGAGGCATACAAATATTTATTTGGATACAAAGACCTTTGAATTCAGTGGGATTCCTTTTCAATTTAATGTGA
Organism: Bothrops alternatus; assembly: GCA_034064705.1. NCBI lineage: Eukaryota > Metazoa > Chordata > Lepidosauria > Squamata > Viperidae > Bothrops > Bothrops alternatus. The sequence continues at coordinate 10,149,952 of JARGCV010000031.1, forward strand.
AGGGCAGAAAATATACTTTTAACTGAAGTGGTCAGGTGGGTGGGGAAAGGAGGAATAAATCACCCACCAAGCTGGTCATATCAGCCAAATCAACCCTGGTAATTAATGGGATGATAAATGTCATCACTATGCAGAGTCATGCAAGCCCTTCCAAGACAATACTACTAGTTGGAGAATATTCAGAAATGTTCCTGAATAAGCTGTACTTAGTTAAAACAGTAACAATCCTATGTATAATGTGGCTCCAGCTGTCGAATTGAAACTGAGGGCAGATTTTGCCAGCCAAAATTTCCTCTAACTCCTACAGAATTTTTCCTCATCAATTCTGCTACTAAATCTTTCAATTAGCAGAGGGCTCCAAAAGACTCCTGAAGAGGGCGGGCAACTATGGCTGGCTCAGGAATTCTGGGAGTTGAACTCTATTGGTTGTAAAGTTGCCATAATTACCCAGCCCTGCTCTTGAAGATCAAAAATATCCCAAGACACTTCTAGTTATGAACAGACAACAAACTTGAATTCAGAACCAAAATGAAGCCTCAATCTATTTTACTACTTGTAGTAGACATAACTTTATAGATCTCTCAATCTACTAACACAGTTAACAAAACTAACTGTACCCAACAATAACTTTTGCACTCAAAAGCCTAGACTGTCAATGTGGAAGGCGTGCTGAAGTTCTCCCATATCTATCCCAAAAAAGTAAATGCATTTTCAACTACTAGTACAGAAACCTCCCTTCCACCATTCTCCTTAACAAGTCAGAGGCCCCTTAAAATCCTTCTACTAGCTTGCATTTTCTTGGATCTCTTTCTTGCTAGTGCCAGCTCAAATCCAGGTTGGCTACTCATAGACTCTTCCTCTCTACAGTCCTGATCAGCTTGCCTAGCCATCATATATTAGATAATTCTCACTGCCTTGACACATTGAATAATCCCCTTTATGGGTGAAACTTGCTGACTTATACATCTTCCTTGAATCCAAATGGCAACCAGACGTATATACATACATACAGTGGTGGGATTCAACCAGTTCGCACTGGTTCAGTAGAACTGGTAGCTACATTTTGCTGAATTCAGAGAACCGGCTGAATAAACACTGCTTCCGGAAGTCCGTTCTAGGCGTGGGAAGCCTGGAGGAGGCCTTCCAGGCCTAGAATGGCCCACCGGAAATGCATGGATGCCACTTCCGGAAGTTCATTCTAGGCTTCGGAGGCCCAGGCCTGCATCCAATAAGAGAACTGGTTGTTCAGGTATTTGAATCCGACCACTGCATACATACACATATATATCACACACACTAACTTCAGCGTAGACTCCCAAGAACTCCCTGGATTAATCCCTGTAATATTTGGAAATGGTTTGCCATTGCCTCCTAGAGATGAGAGAAAGTAACTGGCTGGATTAGAGGTACAAGTTTCCTGGTTTCTAGTTTGTCAGTTTAAGCACTAGACACCACTGGCTCTCATCATTATTTCTTTCTCTTGAGTAATCTTCTTGTCATTCTGGACACTTAAAGTGTTCTTTAAGCAGTTTTGAAATTTTGAAAATGTTAACAGCCACAGTTTCACATTTTAAAAAGGGCTGGGCTAATGTTAAACCTTTTTTATTATTCTAAAGGGAGCACATTCTACTATCAAAAGACACTAAGACACAAAATTACTCTGAGCACTTGAGTCTACATTCTCATGACATTTTAATCTTGCTATGTCTAACCGTGTTTGGCAATATTATTATATCCTCTTTTTAATGAGAACTGAAAGGGATTTTTACAGTTTAAAATTAGGCAGCCTACAAGGACAGAATACTAACAAATAAAGCAAATGAAACATGAATATGTAATAGCTTTTTAATGGGGAGTTAACACTTAACAGAACCTAAGATGATGTGTGACAGTGAATATAATATATGTATACAAAGCTCATGAGCAAAGAAATTGAGTAAGTTTAAATGAATAAGTTCATAAAGAGAATATGTTGTTTAGAGCATAACCACATTATTAAAATATTGAAAAGTTTAGTTAAATGTTAGTGAAGTATAAAAAATATACACATTAAAATCTGAAATAACTGATTACAGTCCTCTCTAAGCGGTTTACAGAATCAGCATGTTTTCCCCAACAACCTGGGTCCTCATTTTACTGACCTCAGAAGGATGGAAGACTGAGTCAACCTTGAGTCACATCAGGATCGAACTACTAGTAGTCGGCAGAGTTAGCCTGCAATACTGCATTCTAACCACTGTGCCATGAGGTTCATGAACTAATATACAATAGTGTTTAAACAAATTTTCAGTTCTTATATAGACTAAAACCTGCAACTAACTTCTAGAATTAAATGAAATGAAGCAAGACATTCACTCCAAATTTCCTACTGAACGCTGACCAAGCCATTTATGATTTCTATAATGACAGGAAAACAGGTTTTGATCTGCTGTGTGCCTATATATTTCTAAGACCACTTGTACCTATCAATTGCCATTTCACGATATTAGCTAAATATACTACCAACTGTATTGTATAAATGATCTCTCTCCCTCCCTCCCTCCCTCCCTCTCCAAACTATCCAATTTATGAAGTTGTTTCATGTCATCTCATTGTTTCTTGTGGGATGTGGGCAGAACTACCAACCATAAACAGACCAGAACAATAATTGGATAAATGACAAAGAATCATGCATTGGTATGCATTGGAATATATTCAAGAAACACAATTTGCCAGCAAGAAAGAACTTGTGGGAATCAGAAAACAGACCAAGTAAGAGAAAATGAAAAAGCTAAATTGCTCAGGGACTTTAGAATTCAAACAGACAAGTACCTGCCACATAATACCCCAAACTTAACAACTATCGATAAGAAAGACAAAAAAAATCAGGATAATGGAGGTTGCAGCACCTGGGGACAGCAAAATAGAAGAGAAAGAACTGGAGAAAATCACAAAATATAAAAAATTGCAAATAGAACTAGAATGACTGTGACAAAAGAAAACATTATGGCACCAATAGTAATAGGATCCTTGGGTGCAATCACAAAACATTAAAGCACCACTTGAACACCATCAGCATAGACAACATCTCCATCAGTCGATTGCAAAAGGCAGCTTTACTCGGAACAGCTTATATCTTGCGACAATACCTCTGACACCATTAAACATCTGGCTATCTTGGGTCCTTGGGAAGGACTCGACAGGTAGATAAAAATGCCACATTGAATCTAAATATTTGGCTGACTATGCAATCAACCCTAATAATGGCAGAAGTAAGCTAAGGGTTGAGAATGAACATCTAGGGTAGATAGTAATAATTTATTAAATCTTTATGCTGCCTAATTCTCAGGGTACAATGTCACAAAGCTGCTTTCTGAACAACTGGTATTTCGTGACTGGCCTCTTTCTCTGTGAGAGATACTTTGTGATGAATCTACTTCTCTCATGGCAGCCATTTTCCTTAAGCATCCATATATGTTCTTAAATATACCCATTGATCTGAGATAGAATACCATCTAAGAGTGATGGTGTAAATTCCTTCGTTAGTAAGAGAAGACTATTTACTTGCACTGATATCTTTGCAAATATTTGTGTGGTTACTAGAATACAGAACATCCTCAGAATTGGAAGGGACATTGGAGGTCTTCTAGTCCAACCCCCTGTTCAAGCAGGATACTTTATACCAGGGGTCCCCAACCTTTCTGGGTTGGGGGCACAGGGGGGAGAGGGAAAAGAGGGGATAGTTTTGTGAGCAGGGCAGATGGAGGGCACACACGAGCACCCATTGCTCACGCAAGTAGGGCCGAGAGCATCTGCGACACTAGCATGAGTGAGCCCCGAGTGCCTGCAAGGCTTGCCTGAGTGGGGCCATGCGCATGCACCCACCAACCAGCCATTCACATGGCCCCGTTGTGAATAGGCCATGGCTGATAGTGGGCTGTGGCTTACAGGTTGGGGACCTCTGCCTTAAACCAATTCAGACAGGTGGCTGTCCAGTCTCTTTTGAAAAGCCTCCAGTATTGGAATACCCACAACTTCTGAAGGCAAGCTGCCCCACTGGTTGATTGTTCTCACGGTTGGGAAATTTCTCCTTAGTTCTAGGTTTAATTTGATTTGATTTAATTTAATTTATTTAATCCCAAGTGCTTTCGTTAATAACACATTTAAGGATAAACTTTTCTACAGCTGCATTACAGTCATTTTGGATTAATCAATCTAAACTTTACTTAAAATGCATGCATGTGCCTGCTAACAGATAATTTTTCTTCAGTCAAAAAAAACCTAGAACACAGAGACACATATTAACATTATGAAAAAGTGTCTTGGTTGTATGTAGGAAGTTTTAGCTCCCCTGGCTCTTAATGTGTCTGATTTATTACTGGCATCTCAGAGTTATAACTTGTGCATCACAACTATAATTCAAAATTGGTTGATTGTAATATGGCAATGCTCGTACATTATAACACATAGCTGATTTTCAGATGATTGACACCGAGATTCATTTGGTGTTCCCATGTATTATTTAAAACACATATGCACAAAAAAGGTAATCTAGAGGGCAATTTGCTCTTACAGCAAAATATGTGCAAGAGCAATCAGTACGAAGAAAAAAGGATGGAATCATGAATCAGAAATATTCACAAATATGTGCTTTATCATTGACCTCATATCTCTCTCTCAACCCCCCCCCCGCTTTGATAAACTCTTAATGGGCGCTTGAGAGAACTGCTTCATCAGCAAGCAAGCAACTAGCTCACTTACCAGTTGCTGTGTCCACAGAATGCCGGGTACCGAAATAAACCAAGTCACTGGGGATGGAAGGAATTGATGCTTGTGATGCAGAAATGAGAGAGGGGGAGGAGGCAGAGAGAGAGAGAGAGAGAGAGAGAGAGAGAGAGAGAGAGAGAGAGAGAGAGAGAGAGAGAGAGAGAGAGAGAGAGAGAGAGAGAGAGAGAGAGAGAGAGAGAGAGAGCTTTGGGCAGGGGATGACTTGTAAGTGTTGACTGTCAATAATTGTATCTCTTTGTCAACACTGTTATGCAGATTATTTTCAAAATTTTCAAAGTGGAGGCAGTAGAATTACTGTGGGTACCACAGTTTGCTTAGCTCTAACAATAATAGCATAGAATCAACTCTGCCATTTACATTGTCATCTTGTTTGTCTAGGATTTCTGGCAAACAGCAGTCCTGTTTTGTAAACAGAATTGTCATATGATTGCACCATTCCGCACTGTCCAACAGTCAGTTGCAGAAAAAGGAATTAAGGAGAAGAATTAAGTCTAAAAAAGCAATGAAAATTAGAAAGTAATTTCTCTCTTCTAGCACCCTTTTCTTATTAAATCCTCTATGTGCTTGTCTCTTGGGCAATGACGAGAAAGACTAAAAATCTTTGGAATTACCAGAAAACTTTGCTGGCAAACCTTGCCTTTGGAAAAACCATATATATACCAAAGACATAGCCATTAAGTATATGTACAAAAGACATATCCATTAAGTAAGTAAGTAAGTAAGTAAGTAAGTAAGTAAGTAAGTAAGTAAGTAAGTAAGTATGTATGTATGTATGCATGCATGTACAGTATGCATGTATGTGTGTGTGTGTATATATAGGTCTTTGGTTATTCGGGTTTTCTCCCACATAAAATTTGAAGTGTCTTGGCGATGTTTCGACGAAGTCCCATTCATCATCTTCAGGCTGGTGCTTTCGGCTTTGTGCTCCTAGAAGCACGAAGCCAAAAGCACCAGCCTGAAGATGACGAATAGGACTTCGTCGAAATGTCACCAAAACACTTCAAATTTTATGTGGGAGAAAACCTGAATAACCAAAGACCTACATACAAACACCCGCGAAAACCTCAGAAAACACACACACACACACACACACACACACACACACACACACACACACACACACACACACACACACACACACACACACACACACACACACACATATATATATATATATATATATATATATATATATATATATATATATATATAATACACACACACACACACATACTTAGTGGCTATGTCTTTTGTGTGTTGCTATATTTACACAGTCTAAAGGAAACAAAACAAGACAAAAATCTCAGAATATAGGACTAGGGCAGGTTACCATTTACAATATATTAGCTGGTCAATATACTGTATAATAATAAACTCATCAGCAATAACCTGCCAAATGAAATGATGCAATACCCTTGCTTCCTCACATTTTTTTTTCGATTTGCAACCATTTATTTGCCTAAAAGCTGCAATTTTGCCTCCACAATATACTATTAAGGAACATTCTTTCTTTGCATAAAGTAAACACTGTCTTCTTCTTAGATGCTATGTTACAGCTGGGTAGACTTTTTTAAAAAAATTCTTTTATTAAAACAATCAACATTGAACATAAAAACATGTTATGCAGCAATCATCATGGCACCTGATATACAATACTAAGTATTAGTCGTTGAAAACGTCTGATTTAGTAAGCCTTTTTCCACTCCTCGCGTCTAGCCTCAACTATACTCCTGTTACACTTCGTTTGATTGGTGTTTTTCTTATCTGGTTCCATATTAATGTGATCAACATTAAACCAAAGATCCTATTGCTAAACAATCATCCCAGAACATTTGGTAGGATTTTAGAGATGGATGGATTTTCAAATTGGTACAGATATAATATGGAAACACAACTAACTAACCATTTGCATTCATCTACAATAGCCATTACACCAACAAAACTGAAGATACACTCATGCAAGGAGAAAATTACTCAGCTTCTGGTGTTTCTGCTGCTTTGAGGGAGTCTTCAGGTAACAACTGCAGATTCAGTGACTGTTCAAAGTTTTCACGGCATTGAATCAGTGGTATCTCAAAAGTTCTATCTGCTGCCATACCTCATATTAACATGATCACAATTTGAGTGATTGGCAACTGGTTCATATGATAGTTGCAGAATCTCCCAGTCATGTGATCGCCATTTGCAACCTTCCCAGCCAGCTTCCCATAAGAAATCAGTAGGGAAACTATAAAGGAAGATCAGAAGTTGCTCCCACTGCTTTTACTACTGAGGAGACCTGCTATACAGTATGACATCCTGGGAATCTTGTACTCCATAGTGCACACCAATGTGCAGTGTACCCATGTCAGCACCCTCCTGCATGTACACCTGCCCTTCATAACAAATCCCCTTCCTAGCTATGCTTACATGATACTTCAGCATGCCCCCATCTGTTGCCCTAGCATTCACCTGTCTGCCGGTCTTTTTGTGAACCACCTGAGGTGGGGTCCCCAACCCCTGGGCCGTGGACTGGTACTGGGCCACAGTATGCCAGAAACCGGCTGCACAAATAAGTGAAACCCCGTCTATGGGATGCAAAAAGCATGAGAAACCACACCCCCTCCGGTCCACAGAAAAAATCCACTAATTCCTGGTGCCCATAAGGTTGGGGGCCATCGATCTAAGGAAATGTTTGTGATTAGGACTTGCAGCTTCTGGTAGGCTTCCCCATTGATTTTGCTTGTTGGAAGTCAGCAGGAAGTTGCAAGTCCCAGTCATGTGATGTCTTTGCTTAATGACCCATGATCTTCACTTAATGATAACAATGCAGACTGCCAGGATTGCAGTCACTAAGCAATGCGGTCATGTGACATCATGCTTTATGAGTGCATCCACTCTCAAAGACCATTGTTAAGCAAGGTCTGCCTCTACAACACATTCTTGGGATAGCATTATAGCCGCTTTCAAAGCTTATTTATTTGCACAGTGAACTTGGTATATTACCAAACTTTTCTAAAGCACTATAACATTTCAATATGAATGACAACTATATTCCAAACTGACATACAGAATGAGATGCCCCCCCATTTTAAAAATATGTCCCACAAGAATCTTGTGAGCAAAGTGCGGCTGAGAAAATGGCTGGCCAAAGGCCCTTTTATAATCTCCTTTATTGAATAGTGATACTCTGACTAAGAGCCCAGACTGCCTGATTGAGCTGTTCTTCAATCACACCTTTAATGTCCAGAGTACAGTAATTCTATAAACACGCTGGGTAAAATATAGAAGAGGCTGTTTGGTTTGGTGTTATATCAGGGGAAAAAAAACAGAGTGCACATACTGGGGAAGAAAAGTATTCTTCAAAGATTATTCTACTTTTTTTTTGCTCTGCCATCTTCCTGTTTAATTTTAAATTAAAACAGCTCTTATTCTTCACTGACAATTTGAGATATGTGAATCTTCTTTGTTTTCTTTGCTTATTTCATCATTCTGATGTATTCTTTCATTACTGAAGCTGTGCACTATTACTATGGAGTGCTTTGTTAATATATTCTTCAAAGGCTTCTCTTATTGAATAAAGAAATATATAAAGATATTGTACACCATGGTGATTCAATTAAGCAGGTATCTTAAAGTACACAGGATGTTAGAAGATATGCTTGCAAGTTACTGTTCAGCATTGTGCTATAATAGCATAATTTGTCATTTTCATAAAAAGTCAATATAATCTAATGAGAGAAGAACAAATAGTATCATTAAATATGTACTCTAATAGCAAAACTACTTCTGCACTTTTAAATCAATAGTTGTTCTGCAAGAAGCCAATTAATATGTATATGATGCTATGCTTGAATGGCTAAATTGCAGTGCTTTACCCTGTTATGTGTGTTTGGTGTGCATGTACTGTATGTTTTAGCTTAGATTTAAAATTTTTGCTTGAAGATCCTGGAGTACCAAGCACATGGTGTATTTGGAAATAGCATGGCGGGCAGAGTGACAATACATGCATTGTGACATCACAATCTAAATCCCATGACTTATGTTCTCATATCCAATTTCAGGATGCAAGTACAAAAGCCTAGGATTTGGGTTTTGATAATATGACACATGCTTTGTCATTTTTTTCATCACTGTAGCAAGTAAGAAAGTTTCTGCAGATACTTCAGTACATGGAATGAATGAATGAATGAAGGTTGGAAGGAAGGAAGGAAAGTTGGAAGGAAGGAAGGAAGGAAGGAAGGAAGGAAGGAAGGAAGGAAGGAAGGAAGGAAGGAAGGAAGGAAGGAAGGAAGGAAGGAATTCCCTACCCTTTTAGCCTTCAGGACAGCCATAAAAAATGGCTCTTCCCTCAGGCACTGGGGTAGAGCAAGACAGAAGCTATGAATCATTTGTTGGAAGTATTTCAGAAGAATGGTGGAGGTCTTAGAGTTTTTGGTTTTATAGGATTTTTTTAAACTGTTTTGAAGGTTTTCTTGTTGTTGTGAGCCACTCAGAGTTGTATTCCAATATGGGTGGCTCTACACATTCTTAAATAAATAACCCCTGATGTGGCAGCAATTAAATTTGAAGAAAAGTACCAAACTGCCAATTTCTCTACTTAACATGAGCTCTGTGTGGAGAATAATTCTTCTGTAATACTAAATGCTTCAGGAACATTATCCAGCTTTTTAACTTTTTCAGTAATTGTTCAAAGTCTCACTGTTAGGGGTCACGTGAAATCTAAGACATTCTGCTTTAGAATAAGGTCAATTTCATTTCATTGTTCTTACACATTAAAGAGCTAAACTGCATTTTTAATTGCAAATTGGAGTAGAAAAAAAGGAAGAAGCAGCCTTTAGATTTTTATTAGGAGTGAAGATATTCAAAATTATATGAATTTATTTATTGAGATTAGGGCTCTTGCTTATTTTTTGCCCACCAAAACGTTTTTGCCTGCCAGTGAATTCTGCCATCAAAATAAAATACCTTCAATTGCATTCTATTGAAGAGCCATGTTGGACTTCCAGGTGGCTCCGCTGGCGTCACTACAGCCTCCTTGGAGGCTCTGTTCTTCTGGGTTTGTTAAGCCGCATAAACAGCGAACACCAGCTGTTTTTTGCAGTGGAAAATCCCCCCTTTGGGCAAAGAAGGGGTGAAGAGCATCAGGCTAAGGTTGAGTTCCTCTGAAATCCCCCTGGTAAAGTTATCAGGGGGCAAGAGTGAGAACTCCCTAGGAAAAAGCTTGAAGAGGCTCCTACCAAGAGACGTTCCTGTCTGTAGACAGGCTCAGACGCCGCGACCATCTCCTGCTCGAGGAAAACTTTTTAAAGAGACCTACATGCAGGCGGAGTGAATACAGGAGCCTAGTATTGCAAGTATTTCTTTATATTTTACTTCTGACCACGTATTTCTACAATCAACATAATGTATGCAAGATGGCGATCGCTTTCATTGTAAAGAGAAAGTTACCGGAAAGTGAAAGTGATTTCTCCCCCCTTTTTTTTCTCTCAAGCGTTTGGAGCGATCGCTTTGAGATGGTTCAGATTTATATTTTAAAATCTTATAAATTGTAATTAAAGAAGATAAGAGGAGGATATATTTTGGCAATATATTTTTAAAGATTTTTTTCCCCTTTTTTCTTTTAAAAAAAATTTCTGGATTGAACAAAATGACTACCAGACAAGCTAAGTTAGTTTCCTCAGAAATGCTTATGGTGAAAGATCTACAGGCTGCATTGTCAACAATGACTGTTAATTTGACTGAGGATTTGGAGAGAAGATTTGAAAAAAGGTTTGATAAAATGGAGAAAAAGTTGGAGAGTAAGATTGAGGATTTGGAGAATAAGATTGAGAATCAAGGCAAAGGTGTATCTGATGAACTGGAAAAAATTAAGGCAACAATCCAGACCCATAATATGGAAATAAGAGAGGATATGGTGGAAGCTGTTAAGGGGGTCTGGGAGGGTGTTGAAGAGAAGGTTGAGGGGGTTGAGCAACAAATGAAAAGTGAATTACATGATCATGCTTTGATGGTGCAATACAATCAGATGATGTCTGCTATTAGAATTAGAGGCCTGAGGGAGGTACCAAATGAGACTCAGGATGATCTGAGAAGAATCTTTGAGGAAGCTTTGGAAAAATTTCTAAACGACGCCGTGAAAAATTTTTCGTGGCAAATTGATAGAATCCACAGAATTAATTCATGGATTGCAAGACAAAGAAATTTACCTAGAGACGTTGTTATCTATTTTGTAACAAGGAGATTCAGAAATCATGTTCTTACAATATCTTATAACAAGAAATTAAATGTTGCTGGTCAGGAGGTTGTGGTTCTGAAGGAGATTCCTCCAAAGATGTTGAGAGCTAGAAAGGAGTATGCATTTTTGGTTGCTGAGCTTAAAATACGTGCTTTACAATATAGATGGGAGGTTCCAGCTGGACTTTCATTATCTTATCAGGGTAAAAGATATTATTTGAATTCTGTTGCAAAAGCGAAAGATTTTGCTGAGAACGTGCTGAAGGCTGGTAGACCCCCATCCTCGTTACCAAAAAATGCAGATTTGTCAAAAGAAGAAGGAATGGAACTTTTACAACTACAGTTTTCAGACTCACAGCCCCCTCTAGCAGCTGGAGGAGTTTCGATGGAGTTGCCCGTGCAGAGTATTGATATTTTTCAACCCCTGGAAATAGAGAAACCTAAAGATCAAAGGCAAACTAGATTAACTACCAAGCGCATGGAAGAACAAGAAAAAGAACAACAACAATTATGTACATCTGCAAGTCTGGAAGCCATGGGAGCTAGACCAAAGAAGAAAATGGCGAAAATTGATTTGGTCTTGCAAAAGCTTTCTCAATCCGGCCATGTCAAATAAATATTTGACATGGAATGTTAACGGTTTAAATTCTCCTCAGAAGAGGAAAAAGATATTTCACTATTTGACTCAATGTAAAAATGATGTAATCTGCCTACAAGAAACACACATTAGATCTAGTGATCAGAAATACTTGATAAATAATAAATTAGGTTCACATTTTGTGGCAGCGGCTAAAGAGAAGAAGAATGGAATTGTTATTTATGTTAAAAATCAAATAAGCGCTAAGTTAATAGAAGCAGATGTTGAAGGCAGATTTTTAGTAATTGAAATTTTAATAGATGGGAAGAAAGTTCTTCTGATGGGTATTTATGCACCAAATCAACAACAAGGAAAGTTTTATAAATTAATACATAAAAAATTAACACAATTTGACTATAGGTCTTGTATTCTAATGGGAGATTGGAATGGTGTTATGGACATTAGTTTAGACAAGAGGAAAATATCTCCAATCCCTCAAACACGCTCTATGCTGCCTAAATCTTTTTTTGATATTAAGGATGATTTTGATTTGATAGATATATGGAGAGAAAGACATGGTAAAGAGCAAGAATTTACTTTTTTTTCTGATAGACATCAATCATTTTCCAGAATTGATTTTATATTAATTACAAGTGACTTTATTTCTGGGGTAAAGAAGGTAAAAATTTTGCCTAAAGTTTTATCAGATCATAACCCGGTTTTGATGGAGTTAATGGTGGGCCAGACTCCTAGAAGATCTTGGAGACTCAATGAAAACTTGTTTCAATATGATTCAAACGTGCTTGAATGTAAAAGTGCCATGAAGGAATTTTTTATGTTAAATCTTCATAAGGGTACAACAATAGAAATGGTGTGGGATGCTAGTAAAGCTTTTATGTGTGGGGTTTTAATTGATATGAATAAAAGGTATAGGCGTAAATGGGAGGAAAAAAAGGAAGGAATTAGAGGAGGAAATAAGAAAGAAAGAGCAACTTTTAGTAAAGAGACCAGATGATAAAAATATTAAAGAGGGGATTATGATTTTACAGAAACAATTTGATTTGTTGATGGCCGACCAAGTTGCCAGGAATATGCAATATGCTAAACATAACACATTTTTTAATTCTAATAAACCTGGCAGATGGTTGGCCTATACATTAAGGAAAAAACAAAAATCCCGCATTATTGATAAAATAGAATATAAAGGGAAGCTGGTATTTCAACAAGAAACTATTAAAAAAGCCTTTTTAGAATTCTACTCCAAGTTATATGCTGAAGACAAGATATAAGGGAATGAGATAGATGTTTTCTTGCAAAATGAGAATGTATTGACAATTACTAGTGAACAAAGAGATAGACTAAATAGATTAATTACATCAGATGAAATAATTTCAGTGATTAAACAATTGAAATTGGGAAAATCTCCTGGGATGGATGGCTTAACGACAGCTTATTATAAGCATCTTCAAACGGAAATGGTGGAACCTCTTAGAGAGTTGTTTGTTAATATACAAGAGGGTGGTCAGGTTCCACCTTCGTGGAAAACGGCTTATGTCTCTTTAATTCCCAAAGAGAGAAGAGATAATGTTCAACCAGAAAATTTTAGACCTATTTCATTGTTGAATATGGATTATAAGATTTTTGCAAAAATTTTGGCTAACAGATTAATGAAAGTTTTACAAACAATAATTCATTCAGATCAAACTGGTTTTTTTGCAAGGGAGACAGATGAAAACTAACGTTAGACAACTTATTAATATATTAGAATATTTGGACAAGCATATCCAGGTACCTGCAGTTCTTATGTTCTTGGACGCGGAAAAAGCTTTTGATAGACTGAACTGGCTGTTCTCGGAAAAGTTAATAGTTAGGATGGGAATGGGGGATCAGTTTATTAACTCTATATTGGCTGTTTATCAGAAACAAACAGGTCAGATTATTGTGAATGGGCATTTAACAGATTCATTCAAGATAGAGAAAGGTACTAGACAGGGATGTCCTCTATCTCCATTGTTGTTTATTTTAACATTAGAGGTTTTACTGAATAAGATAAGAGCAGTAGATGATTTAAAATGCATACAGATTAGACAACATGATTATAAATTATGTGCTTTTGCTGATGACCTGCTTGTGACATTGTCTCAACCAAAGCAGTCAGCGCAGATTTTGATGGAGTTAATTAAAAATTATGGTAGGGTATCTGGTTTTAAACTAAACATATCTAAGACAAAGATGTTAGCTAAAAACCTAGATGGTAACTTAAAACAAGATTTGGAAAGAATAACAGGTTGTGAAATAGTTATGAAAGTTAAATATTTAGGAATTGATATTGAAGCTTCTAACGGGAAGTTATATAAAAACAATTATGAAGTTTTGTGGAATAAGATACAAATAGAATTGGACAAATGGGCTAAATTACAATTATCTTTGTTGGGAAGGATAGCAGCAGTTAAAATGAATGTATTGCCAAAATTTTTATTTCTTTTTCAAATGCTACCTATACTTAAAAAAGATGTAAATTTGGAGGAGTGGCAGAAGGGTATTAACAGATTTGTTTGGAATGGCAAGAAACCGAGGATTAAATTAAAAATTATTCAGGATATAAGGGAAAGAGGTGGTTTGAAAATGCCCAATTTTAAGTTGTATTACCATGCTGCTGTTTTAGTAGCGATAAGTGACTGGATTAATTTAACCAATGACAGAATATTGAATATTGAAGGGTACGGTTTATTATATGGATGGCATGCATATTTGGTTTATGATAAAAAGGTGGATAGGAGCTTCAAAGAGCACCTATTGAGAAGTGCTCTGCTGCGTGTCTGGAAAAAGTATCAGTATAAATTAAATGCAAAGATTCTTCTTTGGACAGTTCCCAGACACGCAGTAGAGAATACAAATAGATCACAAGTTTTAGATGTGGTGCCTTATGAGAAACTCTTAACTAAAGAAGGGAATTTGTTAGTACTGAAGTCTTTGAATATGTTAAGGGATGAAGAAATTGTTCATACTTGGTTTCCATATGTACAATTGGAGTCTAGATGGAAAAAAGATTCTATGACGGGCCTATCTTTAACAGATGAAAATTTAATTAAACAAGTTATAGATCAAAGGCCCATGCATATCAAAAGAGTGTATAATGTATTGATAGAAATTGATTCTGAAACTGAGTTACTTAAGGATTGTATGATAAAATGGGGACAAAATTTTGGACAACCAATCATGATGGATACTTGGGAAAGGATCTGGGTGAAAAATGTAAAATTCACACAAGCGACTCATTTAAGAGAAAATTTTTATAAAATGTTTTACAGGTGGCATCTGGATCCAAAAAAATTATCATGTATGTATCCTAATTTACAAGCTAAGTGTTGGAGGTGTGATAGTACGGACGCTACTTATTTTCATGTATGGTGGACTTGTAAAAAAATTAAGGCTTTTTGGATAAAAATATGGTGGATTCTTCAAAATATCTTGAAAAAACGTATTGAATTTTTACCACAGATGTTTTTGCTTGGCATTATAAAAGACTGTACCACCATAGAGACAAACTTAATCTTGAATTTGATTACAGCAGCAAGATTGCTGGTGGGACAATATTGGAAGAAGCCAGAATTACCATCTATTGAAGAATGGATTTTGAAAGTAACAAATATGGCAGAAATGGCTAAAATCTCTGCATATTTGAAGGATCATTCAAATGAGAAATATATGTTGGACTGGAAAAGATGGATAGAGTATATACAAGGGAGTTACCATTTTAAGAAATTGTATTTAGCATATAATTAATTATTTATCTGTTAGGTTGTAAAATATAGTATTCTTAATAGGTTTTATATAATATTTGGGAGTTTTCTTGTGGGTTTTCTTGTGTTCTTACCCTGTATTCACTCTGGGAAGTCGGGGGGGGGTTGGGGGGGATTTATAATTTTATTATTGTAATATGTAATTGTCTTATATAAGATTAAATATGGATTGTTCTAGCGGCACCTCAGAACCACATTTGAGGAGGAGGAGGAGTTTGAGGAGTGAAGGAGAAGGGAAGTAGGGAGTTGTAGGAGAAATGAGGAGCGTGAGGGAGGTAGAGAAAGTGGGGGGACAGAAGTTGAAAGGGAGGAGGTAGAGGGGGATGTGGTTGGTGGGGTGCCTTATGATACATTTATGATATATGTTCATGTTTATTATATACAATTATATTGTAATAATTATTTTTTGTTGTATCTATAATTATAAAACTAATAATAATAAAAAAAGAAGAGCCATGTTGGTGCAGTGGTTAGAATGGAGTACTGCAGGCTAATTCTGATGACTGCCGGCTGCCAGCAGTTCAGCCGTTCAATTCTCACCAGCTCAAGGTTGACTCAGCCTTCCATCCTTCCAAAGTCGGTAAAATGAGGACCCAGATTGTTGGGGGGCAATAGGCTGACTCTGTAAAACTGCTTAGAGAGGAATGTAAAGCAGTATATAAATCTAAGTGCTACTGGTATTGCTGTTCTATAAAACATCTGTGCAATATTCATGCGACTGAATTGTTGATTAATAAAATTTAACAAAATCTGCTTTGGGGAATTAATCTGCCACTTGGCAAAAACTTTTCGTATGTGAAATTTTATCCTTACTGGTGGCCAAAAAGCAACAGGAACTGAAATTAATTCTACCACTGTCAAGGATTTTGTTAATGTGTAAAAAAGAAAACATAAAGACCTGGAATACTGAAACTGTGAAATGCTTTTTCATACCTTGATACTCCCCTGTAATAATGACTATGATTTTTTTTAAGTCCACTAATTATGGGTTAACATGAGATATGTGTGTTTTAGTACACATAATATTGTTTGAATTTTTTTTATAAAATACTGTCATTGGCAACCATATGCTATGTAAAAGGATTTTGTTGGAATATATTACACTCAGTGAGCTGTCACAACTCTTTCTCCAAATTTCCTCTGTGCTGACTTGATTTAAAATATAATGATATTACTGCACTGCATTATTAAATCACAATAGATATTACGGCAGGTTGGTTCAAAAGAGACTGTTAATACTTTGCACTTCCACCTCACCATTAGCAAGAAAGCTCATTAATCATTTAGCAAGACATCACCCTACATAGGACCCTTGTCAGCCAAAACTGAGCACTGCTGTTGGAAAAATCAGATTTCGCCTTATTATCCTGCTGCTCTCTTCAAATTAGCACTGCATATGGTCAGTGCTTACTTCTGAATTAAAAATGCAAGTGAATTTTAAAATGAAATATATATATTTAAGCCATCAAAACTATTAGAAACCTCAGTCTTTTGCTTTGATTTGACAACCCTTTCAACCTATAGTGTTCTGTCTCCCAGCTATTGATAGAATAAATTTTGCATATCTCATATTTGATCTGGACAGTTCAGGTTTACTTCTGTTGGTTTTCAGCGTTTTCTTCAGCTCCACTTACAATATGGCACCACATAAGTTACTTCCAGAGGATTGTGGTCCTTGGCTATGAAAAAATGTTAATGATTACTGTTAACCACTAAAACATTAGGATAGTACATTTGTTGACTTCGCCAAACACATAGGCTTGTGCTTGTGACTTTCATGGAGCAAATTACAGGGTCAGCCAATTGCCACGTGCCCAATCTCAAAATCAGTTGGTCAGCTTCATTGCTCTATTTAACATCAAACTGCTCTTTTTAAAAACTGTATTACCAGTATAGCTCAGATTCCTACTTCGGGTTCTTTCTGATGCATTCTCCTAAGATCCTTCATAGATTAAAAGCTCAGGGATGTCGAAGCAGAAAATGGTATGCAAATGTATCATTTTCTGCTTGGTTTTCTCTAAGCCAGTTCTTTCCTACTTACTGTTTCCTGGACCTTCTCCACTATATGAATTTAGTTTGTTTGTTTGTGGCTGGAAGAGATTGGTAAGAAGAAGCAGAGAGTATGAGGTATATGAGCCATTTCACGTTTTTGCCAAATGAAAGGGAATTGCACCAGAGATGAAATGGAAAATCCATGTAAGCTTTCAATGTTCTTTCTTGAGTTTTTTTTCCTTCTGTTCTTCTTCATTAGTGCTTTAAAGCTTCTTGATGAATCAAATTTAGCACTTAGATGGCAGAAAAAGAAAAGAAAAAAGGCCCCAGGACTAGATGAAATACTCTGTCTGCTTCTCTTTTTCTTTTAAATGGGTGACATGCTTTCTTTAGGAACTTCCTACACATATATCGTCTCATGCCCAATGGGATTGGCTTGTCTCTCTTGCTACAGCAGAAAAGGCTTATTTCAGATCTTGTCTGCCAAAAAATTTAAGGTTATGGGATCTAGGAGAAGAGCCTTTTCTGCTGTGGCTTCTGGCTTTTGGAATATTCATCTGCCGGAGGTGAGATTCCCCCCACCTCCGGCCTTCCAGAAAAGTCTTAAAACCTGACTCTGCCAGTTGGCCTGGGACCCAATAATGGCTCTCCATGTTGGGGGTGCCTGATGGGGCAGAGAGAAGATTCCCCACCTCACATCACACATCCTCTTGTTTCTAGTTTATTATTTAATCTTTTTAATTTGATTGTTTTATATTATCTTTTTTATCTTTCTATCATTCTGCAAACCTCCTAGAGTCACTACCACAATGAGATGGGCTGCAGATAAATGTAGGCTTGTGGCCTACAACACAGCATTTCATAGTCAGATGAACCCAATAAACTGCTCCCATTTTAGGACTGCATTACTGTTTAAGTAAACTTCAGGTCAAGCTATTGTCTCCCATGATTCGCTTGAGCTCAAACCAAATTTGGGAGGGAGGGATTTGTGATTCTACCTTGTAGAATATTTAAAGCTGTTCTCATCTCATTCTAAATGAGATATGCAAAGTGTATTCTATCAATAGCTGGGAGGGTGAACACTATAGGTTGAAAGGGTTGTCAAATCAAGGCAAAGGACGGAGGTTTTTAACATGTCTAGCATGGTTGGTGCATCAACATAAGTTGAACCAGAATTTATAAAAAATACTATTGCAAAATGAGGCATACAGTATGAATTCTTAGGAGCCAAAGAAAGCCAACTAACACCCCTGACACTCCTTTCTGAGATTATTATATATAGATATGAATATTTATTAAACTGTATCATACTAGTATCGCATATAGCAACTTTGCATTTTAGGCTGCGTCAGCTTTTCCTTTAAAATATATCCAGCAGTGAAGAGCAAAAAATTTTTACAGAAGAAATATATTGTCAAGATTTTCAGTTGAAAGAGATATTCTATTTTACATAGAAATAATCTCTTGTGAGTCAAATCATCAACGTGACCTAGGAAAATATTCAGAAAAATAATGTGTACTTTACGGTGCATTACATACTAAAAAGTTTCAGATGAGGAAACTAGGTTTATGGTAGAAATGTGCTAGAACTAATTTTCTTCTCCAGACTATTGAGTTGTCCAAATGAACAAAGGAAAGGTCACTGAGCTCAAGTGAAGATTCCCACTGAGTTACATCTAGCTGGGGCTGCAGTCTTACAGCTACAAATCTGTGTCCATCTTACTAAACTCCGGCTGGGTTTACATAACATTAGAAGGCATCCTATGCTTTGTTCAGTGCAATATGTGAACCCAGCTGTAATTTGTAAACTATGGCTTATAGCTTAATAGCTAAAGTAAAAAAAAAAAACAACACCAAATTTTTGTTTCTGAATGAGTGATGTTTTGAAAGATTGGCATGCTTTGCTTAGTGATTGGCATTTAGTTTCAGCTGTTACTACCTTAACTACTGCAGTAGCTCACTTAACAACTGTGGCAAGAAAGGTCATAAAATGGGGCAAAGCTCACTTAACAACTGTCTTGCTTAGCGTAAGAAATGTTGGGCTCAGTTATGGTCGTAAGTCAAGGACTCCCTGTATTGGCCTTTAAGCTGTGAGCTTGTGCACAGAATCTAGTACTGTATTATGGAAATTGGCTACCCTGGGGGTATTGCTGTTGTCATTCATTATTAAGAAGCTCCTGGCAACTTATAAAAAATTTGGATATATCTTGCTTAGTATGTATGTTTTTATGTTATGTTTTAAATCTGTTTGCTTGTGCCAATAAGCTTATGATTTTTTATTCACCGAAGTGCTCATTGTCTCTGGATTCCACAAAAATAAATGGCCTGGGCACCTGATCACTGCCCCAATATTTGACACAAAACAAGAGCAGAACACAAATCTTCTCATTCCTACTACAGTCTGATGCATTTGTATTCATATTAGCCTACTAAAATCTTCTTATAAAATCTTCATAAGATACAATCAAGCTATTGTTTATTGTCATTACCTGGAAACGATATCATCGGAATGTTCAAGAACCTGTAGATACTATTAAAATGTAATTTATCTGTTTATCTACATGTTTTATGTGTAAAAATAATCCATCACTTAAAATAAAGGTGCTATTTTATTGCCTGAGTTGCTCCAATGATCAGTGCATACCATATGTTTTTCACCGTTTTGTTCATTTTCTAGACTTGCAATAAATAATAAACACAATGCCACAAAAGTTATGAGTAAAAACATAATTTTAAAGAATGGAGATAATTGGTAGTATTTTTGACATGTAAAATGGATTGGAATGTAACTATGCTTTTGTTTTTCACTATGGCATCTTTAAATATGCTTATTTTGCTATATCTGATCATCATTACTTTCTCTTGTAAATCCATGCAAAATATTCTATTTTACAATAATCATTTGCCTAATTCTTTACTTGGACATGTATGTATTCTTCAGAGGTGCTTTCTATTTTTAACTACTACTACTACTACTACTACTACTACTACTACTACTTATATTCTTTTTCTACTCAGGTATGTTTAGTCAGATGTGGTGGTGATTAGCTATATATGAATGGGACTTTAAGGAACTGTATCACCCATTATTTAACCTGGAATTACCAATGAAGGAGAATATTTGTAGCTCAGGGGTCTTTGGTGCTCTCTGAGCTTTCTTGCTTTCTTGCAGATGTTTCATTACCCTAACAACTGTAGGTAACATCATCAGTGCTAGTCTGATGATGTTACCTAGTTAGGGTAATGAAACCTTTGCAAGAAAACAAGCAAGCTCAGAGAGCACCAAGGGACCCTCAACCTGGAATTAGCACACAAGCATGGGTGGATTATGACCTTAGCACTCTTTCTGATTGTGAGAACAGTGTGCAAAATAAAAAGGCTGATGTTGGCTTTCTTCCTTTCCTTCCAAAACAGGGATTTCATTTGAGCTGTTACATTTTTTTAGGAAACACGTACTTAGGGAAAAGAGATACAAGAGAGGCTATTCTTACTGTAAATCCTGCTCACCTGTTTAAAAGCACTAGAAAGCATTGGGAAATGCTTTAATACAGGTAGTCTTTGACTTACAACCATTCATTCAGTGACCGTTCAAAGTTACAACAGCACTGAAAAAGGTGATTGATGATTGTTTTTCACACTCACAACCATTGCGGCTTCCCATGGTTACGTGATCAAAATTTGAATGCTTGGAAACTGGCAAGGATTTATGATGGTTCCAGTTTCTCGGAGGTCATGTGATGGAGGAAGATGGGTGGTTAAGAAATATGAAATATAACCATAAACAAACAAACAAACAAATAAATAAAATAAGCAAGCAAGCAAGCAATCTTCTGCGACCTTCTGGCAAGCAAAGTCAATGGGGAAGCCAGATTTGTTTAACAGTTATGCTAGTAACTTAACAACTGAAGTGATTCACTTAACAACTGTGGAAAGAAATGGGGCAAAACTCACTGAACATCTGTCTTGCTTAGCAATGGAAATTTTGGGCTCAGCTGTAATCAGAAATTCAGGACTACCTGTAAATGTATAAGATAAATGAATGGGGTCCTCATTTTCAATTACTGTCAATTCTTCATTTATACAGTTTGCTTCTTACCTAGAATTCAAAAATTTAGATTGTCTCCAAATGGCACTAGAAAAACCACTAGGACTGAATTAGTTTTGTTGTTTGTTTGTTTTTTAAAATCTATTTAAGACTGTAAATATCTGAGGACACTCCTTGCACGAAGGTGGATCCATTCCTTAAAGGTGTAAATCAGCTGTTGCCACTCAAGAGGTTCAACTCTACTTCTTTGAAGCGGTTTCCTTCCTCCTCTCAAGTCTCCTGGGCCTGTTGTTTTTTTGCCATTTGTCCTGACAGAAGGGATTTCTAGACATGGACCTGCACTCCAGCCATGTGTTGAAGCACCTCCTACTGGTAGCTTCAAGAAATGTATTTAGTATCTTTATAGTAATAATTATATACATTATTTTTATTAAGGTGACCAACTTTTTTACAATGAAAAGGAGGACACAAAGTAATTGAAGAAAAAATATCATAAATAAAAGAAACATTTTATTCATTGCAGCAATAATACAGAATGCACTATAATATGATAAATGCATAACAAAAAACATTTGTAACAATAACATTTACTATTGTAATAATGCTTACATGCCGCACCCCCGCCCGCAGCCACCCTGCCAGCACTGCTGCCCCATGTAAAGCGGGCCCCACGGCTCCCAAAGCACCAGCTGCGCCAGGTCCGGCCCCGGGGGGCAGCCCGCCATCAATACACCCCACCTGCAGCCACCCTGCCAGCACCACCGCCCACCCTGCGCAGCCCTGTGTAGAGCAGGCCCCACGGCTCCCACAGCATGGGAGGCAGCCGACCACCACCTCTCCTCACACCCCCACCTGCAGCAGTCCTGCTGCCCCTGCCTCTTGCGCCCGCAACCATTATTGCCCTAGCAGGGCTGAAGATCAAGAAAAAGTTACCGTGGCGTCGCCGCTCCAGTCTCCTCCAGGTATCTTCGGGACTAACTAGGAGATGGTGTAGTTGGGTAGCAGGGAGGGGTGCAAAGTTCCTGCCAATTCGCCTTCGCTGCAGACAACTTACACGTGCAAAGTTTGTCAGCTGTGTGTTTTGGCATGCTCAGCAGCAATTCCTATTGGCTTTCGAAAGCCAATAGGGGGAGTAGCACAGCTCATGCAAAAGTTTAAAAAAAAAAAACATCAAAAAAGGTGCCAGAACGCTGTTCTGAGCGTTCTATGAGAAAAAAAAGCCCTGCAGATTAGTCTTCAAATATCGAAAAGGAGGACATGTAGGAGGACACTTTTCGAGGGAGGACAGAACTCCCTAAAGGAGGACGGTTGGTCACCTTATTTTTATAATAATTATACAAATTATCATTATGATTTATACTTATTATATAAATTATTATACAAAATTATTTATTAAACAAATGTATATAGCTGCCCAACTCATACATAGGTGACTCCAAGTGGCCTACAAAGTTTTAAAAATTCACTGTGTAACAAAAAATCATTAAAAAGAAACTCCACTCCCTTCCCCCCATGGCAGCAACAACACAATCAAATCAGCCACTTGATTGGCTCCATTTCCTTTTGAGGTCCCTAGACCCATTGACAAAACCCACATTTTTAGGGCCTTTTGGAAAAAGCAGTAGGGTCGGGACCAACTGTACCTCAGGGAAATGATGTTCCATAAATAAGGAGGCTCTTTTTTGTGGTCCCACCAGCTGACAATGCTCCTTATCTAGTTTGAAAAGAATTATACGCATGTGCGCACATCCAGACATGCACAGAGCTTATGTATCTGATCTTTAATTGGACAATATGCTTCTCAGTCTAAGCATTGCGCAAGTATGCCTTGCCTATATTAACCCCTAACTGATTAATAATAAAATTAATGTTCTGCTTTTTCTCTAGGAATTTCTGTTGCTTTTTTGGGGACTTTCTCTCATTTTTAACACCCCCATAGAAATCCTATGGTGTAAGTTAGGCTGAGAAAGTAGCTGGCCTGAAATCACCCAGGGAGCATGCCTGGCTGAGGAATTCTGGGAGTTGAAGTAAAAGTTTGAAAGGCCAAGTTTGAAGATCCCTGAACTAAAAGCTGGGCCTGGCTGTTCCTAGTTCTAACAATTTCATTTCTACACTATATTAGCTCTCTAAAAAAATCACTGGTTTCAAAAGACTTAATTTGTTGTTGTATCACTTATATCACATTTCATTATAAAACTGGAACATTATCCTTTACAAAAAAATAAAATAAAAATAAACAAATCCATAATGCATTTGCAATTGGTCTATTCTGGTATTGCCTGTGTATTTTTAGTTAAAAATAAAATAAAATAACATTTGATTGTTTTAAAATGAGTATTATTAAACCTGTGGTTTTGGGCAACCAAAGTTTAAGAGAACTATTTGGTTCAACATTGACCAATTAAATAGATGAAAAACGACCAGTTCCCCATCTCCGAATATTTTGTGAGCACATACCTCTCTCAACTCAGCAGTTCTCTTGCAAACAAACAAACAAAAAATGAAGAAAATTAATGTAATTTAGTGTACCCCAAATAAACTTTATTGGATGTTTCTGGGCCACTCGCTAGCTTTTAATTCAACCTCTTCCACAAATTTGGTTTGAGGAAAAAAATGAAGAAAGTAATGCTATGGATGTTGCCTTGAACTCTCAGAGGAAAAGTATGATATAAAAACTACCACATCAACGTATCATTTTAAAATAAAAGCTAAACATTCCTACAACACTTTGCAAAGCTTAGAATTTCAGACTTAATGCAATCAGCAATCCTCAGAATCACTTCCAAAAAGCAGGCAGGCATTATGTTTTCCTACGCATATAATAGCCCTGGCTCGGGATGAACCGTTCCGCAAAAGAACATACTTGGGAATGAGATAATAGCCTGAATAACTCCGAAATTGCAAAAGCTAATGCGGCATCCAGCTCATCAAATGCAAACAATTCCCTTGGGATTTGTCTGAATACTCTTTATGGGTACAATTAACATATGAATAACCACTTGCAACAATATGAAATCTGACTTAACAGTTGACATTTCTTTGTGCTGTTGGAAAACAGGTACTTACATACTCTTCGTAAGACTCATGGGCTGGCAGAGGGGGTGCCCTGTAACCTGGTACTGCTGGAACTCCTCTGGCTCGAGGGGTGGGGACCCCTCTGGTGGCGGGTGGGACCGGGAGTACTCCGCGGGTCACTGGCGTTCCTCTTGCTATTTGAGCTCCTCGTCCGGGTGGTGGTGGAGGAATGGCACTCCCACGCCCCCTAAGAGTGAACAGAACAATCAGATGACTGTGGTAAGGAACGCTAAAAAGATATGAAAGATTTATAAAGATCCATAAAAGGATTTCTGCGCTGACTGCATTGACTTTAAACTGTTATTAGAGGAAAGAGCCAGTAATTTAGAGAATGCACATTACCATTTGGGGCAACTAAATTTCATTTTTGATGTGTGCCGTTGTGCCCACAGTAAATCAATGACAATAAAGGTTAGG
Source organism: Bothrops alternatus (assembly GCA_034064705.1). Lineage (NCBI taxonomy): Eukaryota > Metazoa > Chordata > Lepidosauria > Squamata > Viperidae > Bothrops > Bothrops alternatus. Next base: position 10,174,844 of record JARGCV010000031.1, read on the forward strand.
TTAGGTTAGGTTAGGTTAGGTTAGGTTAGGTTAGGTTAGGTTAGGTTAGGTTAGGTTAGGTTAGGTTAGGTTTGCTTAGCTTAGCTTAGCTTGGTACTCTCTAAGCCTAGTTGTTTTCTTGCAGATGTTTCATTATCCAAGCTAGGTAATATCATCAGAGCATTCTGATGCCCTGTTGTTACCGGATGATGATGATGATGATGCACTGATGATGCTACCTCATTTAGGTAATGAAACGCCTGCAAGAAAGCAACCAAGCTCAGAGAGCATCAAGGACTCCTCATTTCAACCCTGAGCTACAAATATTCTCCTTTATTGGTACATTACCATTTATCAGTAAACTTTAAAAGGAGAAAGGAAGTAATAAGAAGGAAAGGGTGCTGAGGAGATGCAGCAGACAAACCTAAGAAGAAGGTTTGTCTGCTCATCTGCTTAGATCAATGTGCAAACTATAAGGAGCAAAGAGAGTCAACTTGAAAGCCCTAGGATAAAAGATCTGATATGGGGGAAAATAAGGGGGACAAATATTTGTTAGTATTACTGAAATCTGATGGGGTAGAACTCAAGGCAGGAATATAATCCTGAAAGTTTATAAAGAGGTCCAAAAGAAACAGACTCACTGAAAAGTGTATGCCTGTGTAGGTGTGTGTCTGTGTATGTGTAAGAATGATGACTCCTGTATGGATACAGGTATCCTCAACTTCATTCATTTAGTGACTGTTCAAAGTTACAACAGAACTGAAAAAAGTGATCATTTTTCAGATGCTTGGCAACTGACTCATAGTTATGACAGTTGCAGTGTTCTGGGGTCAAGTGATCACCTTTTGCGGCCTTCTGACAACTGCAGTGATTCACTTAATAATTGTGGCAAGAAAAGTCTTAAAATGGGGTAAAAGTCATTTAACAATTGTCTCGCTTAACAACAGAAATTGAGGACTATCTGTAGTAGGATGAAAGCCCTGCAGAAAAGCATCTCAATGAGTATTAAGGATAAACACACAGGAATGACACTGTTGTGTGTGCTACAGATCTCCCTACCAACCAGAAGGTACAGACGTAATCTTTGTAAACCAGATGGCTGAGGTATTCAGGAAACACACCACCATGGCAATGAGAAATTTCAACTACTCTGATATCATCTGGGATTTAAACTCTATGCAAGTAGACATACTTTCCAGAGAATTTCATTATCCAAAAGGTGGAAGAGGAAATGAGGGGCTCAGCTATACTGGACTTAACAGAAAAGAAATGGCTGAGGAAGTGGAAATTATAGGACCCTTGGGAGTGTGTAACCATGTGATCCTAGAATACACCATACTGAGGCAGGGAAAACTGAAAATGGTCAGATTAGAGTTCCAAAGTTGAAAAGAGCTTGAAGGATTCCGAGGATGGAAATCCTGAAGAAAAAATAGTTCAGGACAGTTAAGATATTCTGGAAAGTCACTGAGGTGGAAAAAAGATGTGGCTGCTTTAAATAGTGGGTTCATTAAAATTAACGTGATTGTTTAAACCATCATACCTTTCTTTTGGCTTAGGCAGTAGCCTGGAAAAAGAAGGTCTGCTTGAATAAAGAGCAGAAAGGTGCTGTGTTCACACTCACCTGAGATCCAAAGCACTATTCCAAATCACTTCAGCATTTGCAAAGCCTTACTACTATTATTATCTAAAACATCCTAAGGAATGTTTTGGGACTATTTCATCTCACACAAATGTGCTTGAACTTGGCATTGAGCTTCTGAGGCTGCTCTAGTTCCTCTATCTCCAAATATCAGCTTGGTGAAGACATTCTAGCAAGCTTTCTGTTTGTAGCTCATGGATCGTGGTTGGTCTATAGTTAGAATATTAGAAAAATAGATGATCGGTTTCATCCTACGATTTCATTGTTCTTCTCTTGCTTTGGCTATGTATATTTTAAATGACCTGGTTATTGCCCGTTTGTTGGTTTGAATTATTTAACTGATATATTGCATTTTTAGCCTAGATTTTTTTTTGTACTTTTATATTTTTAATTGGAAGTTACAGTAGGGGTCTTTGGATCAAAAGGTGAAGTGAAATTCTCCCACACGAACTAAATAATTTTTTAATTAGGGAAGAATGCATTGCAGAAACATCAAGGCAGAATTAATAGCTCATGACAAGGATGTAGCAGAGGGAAAAAAACTAACAACAGACAGAAAACCTAAAATCATGATAAGCTGTTTTGTATACTTTAATGGTAGAAGCTGAGGTCACTCTTGTTAATTAGTCATGAACCTGGGCCGGGCACTTTCACTGAGCTGGAATACCTCATATCGCAGGAAGTAAAATATTGGGAGGGTAGAGAAGAACCAGGCAAGCGGTCCTGACCTTCTAGGAGGAAACCTAGGACATAATGTAATAACTTATAAATTCCCTTTGTAAGCAAAAACATTTTCAACAGTTTTGTCCGTGTGTTAATAATTGAAATGCCACCTCTACCATATAAAACACTTGTCATTTCTAGGTATCTGATGTCCTTTAGATGGTTCATATACAGCTTTCCATCAGTGGTTGATAAGGGACCATCTAATATTACTTTGATTCTGCCAAGTGTTAGTCAGACAATTGTTCAATGTCATCTTCATTTTGTGATTTTACAGAAAAAAGTGCATAGAAAATGAAAGGTACTACAGGTAGTGTTCCTTTCTTGGAGATGTATCCACCTAGGTTTTGAAGTTGTGAACACAGGCCCTGAGAGGTCGGATAGCTGTTGTTATCCAGAAAGTCCCATTAGCTTTCTGAAGCGTTGCACCACAAATATTCCATTATGAGATCCTGTGGTTGAAGTTGGGTTTTACAGAGAAGTGGTTTGACTGCTGCGGTATAAATTCCATGCTATGCAGCAATATCTCTGACCGACTCCATTGCCAACTTAGAGTTGGAGCTTCTAACACTTCTAAGAGACTTTAATTTGCCCTTTTAAGTGTAAAGTCTGGAGTAGCCCATGAGTTCATAGCTACCAGAACAACCATGGACATAGACCAAGTTATAGAGAGCTGAACACCTATGGGTAGTCACATGACGCATCTGAATTTTGTATCAGGGCAATTGCAATGTGATCTGAAGGTAGAGGATATTGCAATTAGATTTATCTGGAATGCCAGCTGACCTGTTTCCTAGACTAAGAATTCTTTCTCAGAGACATGCCTCAGTCACCTTGTACAAGGATTATCGCCATGCATTATGCACAGATCACTTTGAAACTACAATTGATCCAGAATGTGTCAGTGTTCCTTTTGGAATAGTTGGAGTAAATCAACCCCGCTGTCCCTTAAATAGTTCTTGAAGATTGTAGTTTTTTCCCCCCCAGGTTCTGCCTTATTTGTGTGCACCTGAATTGGATTATTTCTAATACAGATAATCGTCAATTTAAAACCATTCATTTTGTGACCATTCAAAGTTACCACAACACTGGAAAAAGTGACTTATGAATGTTTTTCACACTTGCAACATCCCCATGGTAACATGATCAAAATTTGGGTGTTTGGCAACTGGTTCGTATTTATGATGGCTGTCTTGTCCCGGGGTCACGTGATCCCCTTTTGTGACTTTCTGACAAAGTCAATGGGGAAGCCAGATTTACTTAACAACCATGTTACTAACTTAACAACTGCAGTGATTCACTTAACAACTGGGGCAAGAAAGGTCATAAAATGGGGCAAAATTCACTTAACAACTGTCTCACTTAGCCACAAAATTGTTGGGCTCAGTTGTGGTTGTAAGTTGAGGACTACAACCTCAACAACAATTTACGTATGTTGTGATAACATCTACTCCTTGGTTATGGCTACCTTATTTTCAAATTGATATAATATATTGGCTTTTGTTTTTAAAGTGTGTATCACCAAGAATCATTATGACTTTGGTGGCCTTATAAATTTAAATCATATATTATATAAATAAGACATAAATTGTGTGCTATAATGACTTATTTGAAATAAACACTTTTTCATTTCAAGATATTCAACAGAAATCATCTTATTTTACTCTGCATATTTGATGAATATTCATTCTATACTGTATTAATTAATAATGCTGGTATTAGAACTCTGTTGACTTTGCAAATAATTCAGAATAAATTTTTGGACCTCAGGCAAGGGCACCCCATTTATGATCTACCCCATTTTTAAAGGCTTTCACATGAGCTTGAAAAGATGCAATGGCTCTAAGAATTGCATTGACTGGTTTTCTTAAAATAACATCTTAAAAAAAAAAAGATGTCAAGGAAGCCTGAAAAAAGTCAGACTACTCTAATGAAAAGCAGAAAGCAGAAATATGAGGTCTGAACCTTTTCTTGTAAATTAGCATGCCCAGCCTTTCCGTATATTATTCAAAAATCTCAAATAAGAAAGGTGTTATAATAATCAGGATTTGACACATGAAGCTAAAGCATGCACCACTTTTAATAACATGCAGTTCCTGGAAAGAATTTATTCTGCAAGAATTCAGTTAAAACTACAGTAGGTTTTGAGATGAGATTCCAGGGATCTGAACTGTTAACAAGGACTTGCAAAGAATATGATTTCAGAGAGAGAACTGCTGGTTAAAAATGGGAACTGGTTCCTCTAGAACATGGGTGTCAAACTCATCACGTCACATGACGTGACACGATATATCGCGACTCTTTTTGCATTGCCACAATGGGGTGGGTGCAGCTTCAGTATGATGAAACTGGCCTGCGGGCTGGCGGTTTGACACCCCTGCTCTAGAACATTTGGAGAAGGAAAGTGGGAAATGAAATGCAGCTATTCTACAAATAGTAAGATGAAATAAGCCACCTATAAAATAGATTCCTAATTTTATTAAAACTATTAAATTATATGTAATTGGAGTCATAAAGGGCAGAATTGAGATTTATGAAGACATAATAGTGTTCCTATACAATGAAATTATGATCACACTCTGACCTTGGCTGTGAACATTCTGACTTCCAGAAGTGGTGTCCACGCATTTCAGATGGTCTGTTCTGGGCATTGCAAAAAAGGGCCAGGGCATCAGCCAGTTCATCTAAGTCAACCAAACATTAGCTACCTGGTAATACCAAACTGGTGTGAACTGGCTGAATCCCACCACTGGTGTTGCCACAAAGAAGAGGGAGTCAAGCTATTCTCCAAAGCACCTGAAGGCAGGACAAGAAGCAACGGATGGAAACTAACCAAAGAGAGAAGCAACCTAGAACTAAAGAGAAACTTCCTGACAGTTAGAACAATTAACCAGTGGGACAACCTGCCTCCAGAAGCGGTGAATGCTCCAACACTGGAAGTTTTTAAGAAGTTTAATAAGGTCCCTTCCAATTCTATTGTTGTTGTTGTTATTATATCTGCATATGCTGATGGAAAAGGGAAATTACTACATTGAAAGAAAAATTAAGAATATTTTTAATCAGCATCTTGAACTGTTAATCAAAAAAGAGAAATAAATCCATATGGGATATTGGATAAAATCAAAGGCTTAATTTAGACTTCAGTTATGTGAACCCTATGACGTTTATACTTGGACGCTTTTGCATCTACCAAATTAAAATCCACCTACCATCAATTAAATTCTTTTGTGTATATAGAGAGACTGCCAAACACAAATTAAGAATAAACTTAATCTTGTACTAGATTTTAAAATAGTTAATTGTACTGTTTTTCTTTTGAATAAGTCATCATGCATAAGTTATCCCAAAACCTGTTTTACACAGAAACAGAAGGTATGCTGCAAATATGACTATTTAACAAAATTGTTCTTGCAGATTTTCAGAGAACTAAGGCCCTACTAATAAAGACAGGCATCTTCTAGAAATGTCAAAAGGTGACTTCTATCACCTCCAGCCAGCAACAGCTATGCCAATTGGAGGAGGAGGAGGAGGAGGAGGAGGAGGATTGCAATCCCTAAAACAACTGAAAGGAACTAAATTGGTGAAGATGAGGGTAGAGACCATATGGCTCCAGTAGATGTGGCTGTGTTTATTTAAATATGAAAATACTGGAATTTATGCTAGGATGAATGTTCATTGATTTGGAACAAAACCACAAACTTTGTTTAGTCTCTTTGCCTTATAAGATATATTTTCAGTTCCTCTGTGTAAGTGTAACTGCAACTAAGTGGAATGTTTTGTTAGAACCAAATGCATAAACAAAACTCCCTCCTTTATTCTTCTCAGCTGTATACTTGAGCTGTGGCATGTATCTGTTTATTAACCACGTCATTTGTAGCCAAGGTTATTATAGCTATTATAAAGTATTTGTACTGAGTATAAAGAAAGACAAAGCAACTGACCTTGAAGGAGTTGCAGGAGGAGCCCGAATTCCTCTTCCTCGAATACTTCGCCCACGAGGTGAGTCCTCTGAACCATTTAAATATGACAATTCCCTCAATTGCTCTTGACGGATTTCATCATTATAGTCCTGGGAAGAAGAAAGCAATAGAACATCTGTCATCTTTACTGCTGAAGGTCCATTCCTCCTCCCAGATTAGATAATTTTAAGTTTAAGATCATTTTCAGAAAACTTAAATGACTTCATTGCTTGGGATCATGTTTTTTTTTAAAAAAAGCAAATAATGTTTAACTCACATTATGCAGATAAGCAAAATGTATTCTGCAAAGATGGTTTATTGCCACCAAACTAAGCAATGGATGGTCACAGAGCTATGCCGAAATAGACTTGACAGAATCAGCCCGAAGTTAGTTAGATTGAAGATTTTAAAGTTTTTCAAGAGTCAAGATTCTATTTGAAACAAAGTAAGCAGTGCATACAGAGAATGGCTTGTTTCCATCTCCTTCATAGCAAGTCTTCTTTGGGTCATGTGACCAGGAAGGGGAGGTGCTTAAGAATGGAACAATTGGCAATATTTTGAGCCACTGTCCAATTGCCTTACTGGGATGTAATGAGGATTAAAAAAAAAAATCTACACTATCTGGCCAGATGCAGCCCATTTGTGAATTTATTTTTTTCTTCAATGTCTTGTTTCACCACACCAAACTGAGTGCCTTCAGTTCTGTTTGTGGGGAGCTATCTTGCTAATGAACGGACAGAATTCCAAATTCCCTTAAAAATTATTTTTAAGGTTCCACTCGATTAGAAAGAATGAAAAGAATAGTTCATGCTCTATAATAGGAAAACAACCAAATGCCTACCTCTGATTCATTGTTTAGCTGAATGAAAAAAGCAGAAATGCACCACAGCTTTGTAATGCAAGCATCACCCTTTCATGTATTTCCATGTGATGTCAATGGAAGTATGAAAGCGCAGAACTTGCATGGTGACATCATGATGCATATGTTGTCATTTTTGTGCCACTGTGTCTAGCTGTATTTAGGGTGCCAAGTGGGTGGGCATGTGTAACTGTTATCTACCTTGGATCCTTTTCAGAAAACCTCCCCTCATCAGTAGCTTAATTTAGTTGCCCTGATTGGGCAAAGTAGATTTGCAAAGTTAGACTTCTGGAAAGAAGTTAGAAGAACTCCATTGACCAGCTCTTCAATTGAGGTGCAGCTTTGCTGCCTGTGACCACTGGAGTTTTCTAGAATGGTGGGCAAACTTGATCTCTCCTGGACAGGAGCCCCTCTTAAATGGCAGAATGGAGTTGTATCTGGGTTGTGACTTGATGGCAATCCTTGATGTTGGAGAGCATTGGTGCGATGCCATGCCCCAGAAATAACCAGACTACAGAGAATGAATCTGGCATGGTACAAGTGGAACTTGTAGCTTTACCAACATGCCCACCCCATCTGTTTGTTACTGTAAAATTGATTTACAATTATTTGCATGCCACCTACTAGACCGACTGTAGACAGCATACAAAATCAATTAAAAGTATAGCTGCCGTAAAATGTAGCATTAAATATCCTTACCTTTAAAGGAAAGCAAGCATGTTGACCAGTGCTAGAACTATTAGCCTGAAATTCATTTGTTCAGAGACTTAAACTTGCCTCAATTGTGCAGAATTTAGAGCTGTTTTGCTGTAATCCGCATTATATAAAGCTTACAACTTTGACTCATCTTCTATTATGATGAAGTTCTCACGACACAGATTCTGTGCATCTTTGAGATTTTAAAATGGCATTGTTAATTGTAAAACATTAGAAATCTAAGTGACATGCAATGCAACCTATCAAATAAATCTCAGTGCACACTTAATACTTCTTCACAATTGTGAAGCAAAATATTGATGGTTTCTTCTGATAAAATAATTCAGTTTGGTATCCATCAAGAAAGTATGTAGCAGTTCTGTAATATGCAAGCATCCCTCTATTCAACCACAGTCTATTGATTCTACAGTCTTATTGGAAAGATTAATGTATTTCTTGGCCTTATTTAGGTGCCGAAACAATACACTTATTTATATTAGCCTTCTGTGCCGAAAATCATAAAAAATATGTTAAATGACATGTCTTGTTTCTGTCCAAATGATACAAATAATTATGTACAAAGCAAAAGGTAGTTTTCAGAGCAGCACTTTTTGATTGCAGCTTTGAAAATCATAATAATCATTCATTTGCTGCTGCTGAGGTTTACTAGGAGAAATTGGCGTATTCAGTAGTAAACCTAGTTAAACAAATAGAGGAAAAATATGTATCGTTCTGATTGCCATTCAAAGTAATTATAAAAAAGACAGGTGTACTAAATGATGAGCTCCAAGATATTCTATTAAAAAGACACTCCAATTAGTTTTTTTTTTACTTGAGAGCATTTGCATATTCAGTTGGAATTCTTCCTTTGGGCTGTAATTTCCCATTATTATTGTTTCTCAGAATTAGAAAGAATCTCATTCTTTGGATTTATTTTCTCTGATGATGCCCCAGTAATGATGGCAATGATGTTCCTAAGTCAATATATTTTATTGTTAGCTTTTATATTTATATCTTGTGTTTGTTGTTAGATTATTATGTTTATGTTGCATGCTGCTGAGTCATACCGTCTGAGTTGCATGGCCTTATAGCTTTTGAAATAAATAAATAAATAAATAAATAAATAAATAAATAAATAAATAAATAAATAAATAAATATCAGAATTTTAATTGCATGGTACTGTTAGATGCCTCCTAAGAACCAAGCTGCACAAAAAATGTCTTCATGTGCTACTTTCCTATTGCCATCACTACAGGAAATACTCTCTGTTTTTCCGCTTTCTGATATAAAGCATCTGATATAAGAGTAATAGTATCCCATTCCTGGAATTGCGAAGCAATCAATTCATAGGTTTATCTTATTTCAGAAAGATGATTCATTGATAAATGGATGCATAGTCTGCATTTGGCTATGAAACTTCATCAAAAGTGAAGTTAGATATAGGGAACACCCAGGGCCATATATTCAGGCTGTCTTTGACCACAACTGGGGCCAGAATTTCTGTTGCTAAATGAGTCATACCCAATTTTACAACTTCTTTTGCTATGGCTGTTAAGCAAATCATTGCAGTTGTTAAGTGAAACATGCAACTGTTAAGTGAATCCTGCTTCCCACATTGACTTTGCTTGTTGGAAGATGGCTGGGAAGGTCTCAAATGGCAATCACATGATCCCAGGATTCTGTAACCATTGTAAGTATCTGCGGTTGCCAAGATCCTGAAATTCAATCACCTAACCTTGTGGATGCTATGACAGCTGTAAGTATGAGAACTGGTTGTAAGTCACTCTTCTCAGTGCTGTTGTAACTTTGAACGGTCACTAAATGAATGGTTGTAAGTCAAGGACTACATGTAGTATTTTAGAGATCTAGAACCAGTCCCTCTGGTCCTGATCCAAACCTGAGTTTCAATCATTGGTCCTTGGGGATACAAGAAATAAAATCCCTCAGTCTCTGAGGTAGAAAGCCAAAAGCAGAGAGATATCAACAACAACAACAACTCTATTGTCACTTTGAATGTATACCAATCAGCATACATCAAAATGAAATTTCATCACATGCTGCTCTCAAAGAGCCACCACCTCTGATATACACTCCTTGTTAGTGGCCAGCTCCAGTTTCAGAACGTCTATTTTAGTCTCTAGGGCAGACATGTCCAGGGGCCGGATGCGGCCTGTGACGCGGTTTCATGTGGCCCGTGAAGCCATCCTGGAAAAAGTGAGGGAATGGCCTCCACTGTCTTGGCCTTGGCCCAGGCCGCCTGGGAGCCAATGTACAATTTTGTAGTGGCCAACTATGCTGAAATGCATTCAGTCTTAGCTCCACAAGGCCGTCTGGAAACAGCAAGGGACCAGCCCCTGCCGCATTGGCCCCTCCCCCTGGGCATGTGCAGGGGAGGTGACACCCTTTGTGAGGAATGAAGAAATGCACCATCGCCTGGAAATGGCCAGCAAATGGCCCTTGCCTACTTCACATATCTGGCTTGATGGGCTCCGGGGGAGGAGTTTCAGCAGGCAGTGCAGCACTGTCCTCACACTACCGAGAGGCTGAGCCAGGCGGCGCAAATCCAAAAAGAAGCACGACGCTGCTCAGCCCCCAGCCTGCCTGGCTCAACCTCTCGGCGCTGTGAGGAGAGCGCTCTGCTGCCTGCCAAAACCAGGCAGGCTGGGGGCTGGATGGCATTGCGCAGGTAACGTCGACTCTCACATTGCTCATGGCGTCCACTCCCCCAAAGCCCACCAAGCCAGATATATGAAGTAGGTGAGGGCCATGTGCTGGCCACTTCCAGGCAATGGTGCATTTCTTCATTTTCATGAAGGGTGACACTTCCCCAGCTGCGTTTCTTGCCTGTTTTGCCCCCTCCCTCATCTCAAATATTTTCCCACCACTTTGTTCTTGAAGGAAGGAGAGGAACAGTGAGGCTTTTCCAGTGGACCATGCCTTGGCGCTTGCCCCAGTCCCACCCCCTTCTGTCAGAGACCCTCAGACTGTCCCACTCCTGCCCAGGCCCCCACAGACACCCTTAACGCAAACAATGTAACGCTACCCACCCAGTAGGCCACAACCACTGCAGCCACACCCACCCAGTAGACCATGCCCACCTTGGCCACACCTACCTGCCCCCCCCCGAGACAACCGCAATGCTGATGCGGCCCTCAATGAAATTGAGTTTGACACCCCTGCTCTAGGGAGTGACCAATGGCAAACAGGACAGATGGAAACAGAGCTCCATGTGGATTAGCCCTCAAATCAGCTTGTATTCCTGCAGGACAACCTCACCTCCTTTTCTTTCTCTGATCCTGTCTCTTCCACCTTTTCCTTAAAGGGGCCTTGCTCCTTTTCGCCCCTGGAGCACGCTGCAGCAGCCTCCAACTCTTCCAAAAGCGTCTCTCCCTTCCTCTGCGCCTGCTGACAGCCTCCTCCAGTTCCTTTGCTCCATAAGCCCTGGGACCTTTCCTCCTCTGCCTCCACCAGAAACAGACCTGATTTGCAATAAAATCTGTCCCTGTGCCAGCAGTCAGATCTTGCTGCCAGTCTATTCAAGGGGAGCAGCAGCCTTGTCTCATGTCATCTAAGTGCATGAGTCAGGGCTGTTTGCTAAGAACACGCTCATATATTTAATATAACTCTTGTGATGCCCCAGCACTAAGTGGTTTGACTTTTGCTTTCCCTCATGAATGCCTTCTTGGAAAAATTTAACTTGATTATCTCTTTTTGCTTTCTCGCTGAACATTGGCTACTAGTAAGAGCCTCTGTTCCTATGAACTTTGATTTCTTTTGAATGTTAGCTTTTGCCTCACAAGTCCCCTTGCTATTGTTTGTTAACAGTGAATCAGTATCTTATTATCTTTATTTTACGAGCCAAGGCGATATATTGATTTGTTGCATATAAAAACATACCATTTTGCTATTTAGGGGCACAGAATAGGTCAGAAAAAATATCATGTCTGATGGAAAGAGGTCCATTATAAAAATGGATGTCAAGACTTGTTTCTCCTGTACATTTTGGCAAATTAGTCATAAAGTGCAATATCTCATCCCTTCAAAAAAAAATAAGATTTTGAAAAAGACTGATGGACCAGCTTTTCATGAGAAAACTTGATATAGTAACATTGCTTCCTAAAATCCAGGAGAAGATGATGCTTCTGCCCATTTTTAAAGCAATTTGGTCTCATAGGTTTCAGAGAATTTTGAGCCATGACGGAATTTCTGCTCAATTATCATATAGAACCTGGCAGCTAAATCCATTTTAATTCCCCAAATCTTCAAAAACACTTGGGAGGTGATTGCTGATTGTCTTCACTTTTGCTGACTGACATGCTGAGAACAAGAAGTCAGGACAACTCTTTTCCCCAAGCTGCTCTAAGTTGTGCAGTGATTTAAAAAAACCAACCTTATTCTAATCTTATCACCTGGCATCCTAGTAGAGCCCACTCATCCTATGCTGAAGAGAAATAGGAAGCTGACAAATATTATTTTCATTTTTTACTTCTGCTCAGTTTGTCTGAGCAGTGGTCCAAAGCTAGGAAGTTTTCTCAGAGAATATGATGCTCAGGAGCCAGGAGTAGGGTGGAACAAATATGTATGCATATATTTCCACTCTACACTTATGCAAGCCCAAAGATGCTTCTATGAATCCTATGAAAATAGTACATGTGAGATTCCCATAGAATTGAACTTCTGAGAAGAAAAAAAGAAGAGAGAATCACACCAACACAGTGGAATATTTGGAATATTTGGCCGGCTGTTTGGTTTAGTGTACACATAATTATATATACAGACATATAGTCAGAGGGCATACTTATAAGAAGCAAAGATAGTTGTTTATTTATACAATATCAGCATCAAAGGCAGGAGTTACAGCACCCAGGTTTATAATATCTCTTAAGTGGTCCATACAAGGCGGATTTCAATATTATTCAACTAAAACTCTTATCTAGGCCATGCTAGTGAGAGCTGCTGAGAACTGTAGTTCAACAGTATCTTAAGGATGTAAGATTCCCCTTTCCTTTCCTGGAGAGTAATATCAGCTCATTGCTCCATGTGGCCAGGAAGAAGACGGGATAATAATAATAATAATAATAATAATAATAATAATAATAATAATAATAATAATAATAATAATAATAATAATAATAATAATAATAATAATAATAATAATAATATTTATATTATATAAGTATGAAATCAGTTGACACGTAGACAGCCAGTTTGGGTTAGTAGTGGAGGCACCAGGCTAGAAAGCATGAAATCAAATCCCGCCTGAGCCTTGGGTGGCCTTGGGCCAGTCACTCTCTTTCAACCCAATTCATCTCACGGGATTGTTATTGCAGGGACAATAGGAAGGAGAAGGACTATTGTGTGTTTTTGCTGCCTTATTTGTAAAAAATAATAAAGGCAGGGCACAAATAAATAAATACATGTAAGACACTAAAACATTTTGAAAATTTTAGCTAAGGAAGAACAAGAACGAAAAAGGTCAAATAACAACCTAGAAGCAAGGATGACTTTTTATTTGACAGGAATGTGAGATATAATTGAGTATTTTTGTAATATAATGTAATCCAAAACTTCACCCAGAAATAATGAAACAAACTCAACACTGACATTTTGATGTAATCCAAGGGGGAAAAAAATTAAAAAAGTGAATTAATGCATTCCTTTTTAAATTGTTATATTAAGACCTTAACTAGAAAATGAAGGAAAAAAACAAGGTGATTAAATAACACTGCTAATTTTAAAATAACCATCCTATTAAAAGATAAAACCCCCACTCTCCTTTAGATCTATTAAAGCAATTAACTTGTACCCAGTAGGCCTGGATGCAGTTTTGGCATTTGTAACTTCGGTAGTAAACAAAACTTTTCTAATTAAAATCTTATTATTACTGTTTAGCAAGTTTCCTAAATGCCCAATAATCTCTAATTTGACAATTATGTACAGTCACATCATATGATTGAAGAATTATTTTTCAAACTGTTTATGACTAGCAGGGAAGACACACACACACACACACACACATGCACACACACACACACACAGAGCGGGGGAGGGAAGGAGGGAGGAAGGGAGGATTAGATAGATATCTGAGAGGTAACATTTCCAATTTTTTATAGCTGTTTTCTAAATTCTACCTAATTTTTCCATCATTAGATACCACCTATATGTTATAAAACCATCTTCCATAAAAGAACAAAGGACAGTTTCTGGCTTGGGCATTATTTTGAATCCTTTAAATCCAACACTGCCATGATTATCAAGGCATGGAAATAACTGCTTTGACTCTAAAGGAGAGAATCTTTTCCATTTCTTTGAACTGTAACAACCCTGTAACAACTGTAGCTGTAACATGGTTCTTGTTGTCAGGAAAATAGAAGGAAGGTTCCCCACCTTGAGTTATTTGTAAAAATAATAACGGTGGGATAAAAATAAAGGAACTAAACCAGGACCATCTACATTAAGACTGAATAGGCCTCTCTCAAAAGAGAGGGAAGGATACAACACAACCTATCTCCTGTTTACTCCTTTCAGCAGTTCCAAGACGGTGCCACACTCATTTGCACTATTCGAGTGAGTCTGAGGACACAGATAAACCCCCAAGTGGCCTCAACGACTCCCAGAAAGAGTGCTAACGGCCAGATGACTGCAAGGAACATAAATCCTTCCATCCTTCACCATTCAATCAGAACTGAAGAAACTTCTTGAATGGAAAGTGAAACCTCTTCAAGGAAAAAGCATCTTTGGGACAACCATGACCTTGGATGACTGAGAATCTTCACAGACAAACTAAACCAAACTTGTTTATTTCCTTAGGTTGCTTTACTAAACTGACCACTTCTTTTTCTTAGCCATGGCTTGCAGGTTTGTGAATGTCAAATGAAGTCTCTAGATCTCCCTGTCACCCACAATGTTACCTCCTTTTTTTTTTTTTTTACTTTTTCTTAAACTCTTAGTAGTGTTTCTTCTTCTCAACAGTTCTTTGGGAGATACTTCCCCGTTCTTGAGATGTTCACCAGTTCTTTGGCTTGCCTAATGGCTCCATTTGTGTTAGAACTCTTTGATCCCTTCATCTGATCTCTTTCCATAGACCTATTTATCTCTTTCCTACATCCTGCTAATTACAAGCTCTGGCCACTCATTCCAGGACCCCCATTATTTCATTGCTTCTCCTGAAAATGCATTACTAAAATGCACCGTTTTTATTCATTCCTCAGACTTTACTGCAACCCTCTAGGTTACTTAACTACAAAGTTAAAACAAATGATATAAAAATCAATGCATAAAAAGCAATTCTAGGAGAATAAAAATACAATCCAGACTTTTATTCATCAGAGTGAATAATTATTAAAGTGAACTTAAGTCACATCTTTAAGATGTATCACTATGGTCTGATGGCTAACTGTATAAAGAGCAATAAATGTGCTAGCCCTTTTAAATAGAAATAGCACATGAAAAATTCGACAGCCTTTCTGGAAACTCTTAAATAAAGCATCTCTCAGATCTTGAGACTTAATGGCTTGCGAATATGCTATCCCTGTGTATATTTTATGCTTTGTAATTTGTGGATGCAATCATATGCCAAGGCTGTTGGCTCCGCATATAGTTCTGGTTAGTGCACATTGCACTATGGAGGATTAGGGGAAATTGATATGTAGCCATATCTGTGGGTAGGTGAGTGGTGCGGGCACTGGTTGTGGTGGTAGCAAGGATGGACTAGCTTCTGTGTGAATTGGAATTCCACTTTTTGTAGTTTCAACACCTAATAAAATTTTTAATAGACCAGGATCAAATGTAGAAGAAACAACTGGCAAAACAGGACCACAAAACAGGTCATTCTATCAATGGGAGTATCACTTAAAGTTTCTGTGTGCTTCCTATCTAAATGCATTATTATCTGGCACTTGGTTTCCAGCCAGATACTCAGATCAATCTAGGAATGAGCAGAGGGCTATCTCAACCAATGGACATAATGAGAAATAAAAATGAGATTCTCTCTCTCTCTCTCTCTCTCTCTCTCTCTCTCTCTCTCTCTCTCTCTCTCTCTCTCTCTCTCTCTCTCTCTCTCTCTCTCTCTCTCTCTCTCAATTAAAAACAGAAGTAGAGGAAACATGAGTTGAATCTTGGAACATTAGAATGGTTCTAACAATTCTGGATACAGCTATGAACATGTGTTAAATGATATTATTATATGGTTTAATCTGTCTCTCCCCCTCACATGCACACACATATATTCAACTCAAGGTGGTGAGCAGATCTAATATGTTCCCTAGCATAGCAATCCTGTGAGGTGGGTTGGGCGGACAGTGTCTGGCCCACATTTACTGAACTGGCTTTCAGGTCTAAGGCAGGATTAGAACTCACCATCTCCTGGTTTCTAGGCCAGCACCTTCATCACTGTACCAATCTGGGTCTCAGTTGATATGTATGCTTGTACATGCATGTGAACATCATTGTCTTACTGGGAATATCACAACTGATTGTGAGATCTGAGCCACAACTCACTTGCAACCTATTATTTTATGCTATTGTATTTGTGTAACTATTTAAATAATAGCAGTTGGGATTTGACAGCTGAAGGATTCAAACTTCCATTGATCTATGGATGAAAGAAATGACTACAAAAAGCATCAGGACTAGTTAGATGGATTCTCTTAGTCTTTGAAAAATGAATTCATTATTGCCAATTCTTTTGTTTTCATTACATCCATCACATTACATTCATTAGAAGCCCATCCATTTTGCAGCCAAAACTGACAAAACAACACTTTTTTTCCCCAGCAGTTAAATCAAACTAAGATTCTGTTTTGTACAGTAATTAGTAAAAAAAAATCATATGCAATATGTACACCCATGCCATCAGCTAGGCTCTCTTAAAACCAGAGATTGGACAATATCCATTTTACTTCCCGCTCCACAGAGTACGGTTCTGCTTCAACAATTTTCTGTCCAATTTTTTTTTAAAAAAAATCTTGACACAAATATGTTGTACTCTGAAGAGGCAAAGAGTTTTACTCACATTTGAAAATATAAAAGGTGGCTCAGGCTTCCCCCCCTTTCTTCACAGCAAAAATACCCACAATTCTTTGTGGCTTTCCACTTCAAAAGAAAAAGGAAACCCTGTCTAGCAGGGGGCATGCTGGGTAAAGAGAATCAAGAAACCTAGTCCCCTGCCTGTTGAAAAAAATTGGGTAGATTGTTATTATTTTTGAGAGAGAGAGAAACACAAAAGCTGTCTAGAAGTTCTTACTAATTTTCAGATCCTCTCCCAGCAGAATCCCTAGACATATTGTTTTCCATTTTTATTTAAGGCATACATCTAGAGAGAGGATTTCTTTCTGGTTAATGCAATGAAGTTATAATGAGAAAGGCAAGCAGGATTTAAATATGATGCTTTAGTTAGTAGGTGTAGAGCACCATGTATCCACTTGTTCTCTTCTACTGTTTTGGCTTCTGGACCTCTACTACCGTGTTTCCCCCAAAATAAGACTGGGTCTTATATTAAAGCATTAGGGCTTCTTTTCCAGTTAGATCTTATTTTTTGGGAAATACAGTACTAAATGTGTCTCTCTGGCTGACAATCTTAATTGGGGCTTATTTTGGGGGTGGGGCTTATATTACGGGTGTCCTGAAAAATCATGCTAGGATTTATTTTCCAGTTGGCTCTTATTTGGGGGGAAACACATTATATATGAATATACAAGAGATAATGTACAATGATAATGTATCCATCATCATCATCATCATCATCATCTTATGCTAAGCACATGTACATCAACATAAATTCAGGTTTTCAATGTAATCGAATCAACATTCCCCTTGAGATAATAGAAAGCATATGTATGTCTCATTAAGTGAAGCTTTAAAAGAAACTTTCCACTTACATACATACTGTATATGCTTCCCATTATCTAAATGGAACATTGGTCTGATTGTTTTTTGAATATGTGATTATGTACACAAACAAAGAAGAGTGAGAGAGTGTGGTATTTTAATGTTAAGGCACTAGAGCTTGTCTTTGACCTCTCTTTTTCCTTTCAATTGGAAAATGTAATTGAATTTTGAATGTTACCATATCCATTAAAACAGGCTTAAGCCCTTTAATTATGTGCAAAGCCCTATCTAGCAGCAACTAGAATATATTCTCAAGTATGGCTGTCATTCACAGCAGTGCATGGCAGGCAAATGAATAGCCTTACAGATGAATGACCTTGATTGTATTTTGCTGCAGACTATGGATATGTATATTTTCTCTACAAATGGCAACACAAAAAATAATAATTGTGCATAAAATTAAATATCAACAACTATTTCTTGAACAAAGAGTAGCACAGACTTCTCCCAGTTATACTCTACTACTCTGTTCTACTAGGCCAGGGGTAGGCAACCTTGGCTCTTTTATGACTCGTGGACTTCAACTCCCAAAATTCCTGAGCCAGTCAACGAGTCATAAAAGAGCCAAGGTTGCCTACCCCTCTACTAGGCAAAATGGTTACATTGCACTAAATAATTTGAACCATCTATAAATGAATATTGTGAGGATTTAGCTGAACCCATTCAGGAAAATGCTTTTCCTCTGAGCTTGTGCAAACTATCCTTGATATTAGTTTCTCCTGGCAAATTCTATGATGCCCTTCCTTCCTTCCTTCCTTCCTTCCTTCCTTCCTTCCTTCCTTCCTTCCTTCCTTCCTTCCTTCCTTCCTTTCTATACTATCTCACTGCCATTTACAGTACAAGTAGCTTTCTCTCAACTCTAGAGGAAGTCTCTCCAAACTTCCTTTCCAAATGGAGCTGGTCACTTCACTTCTGGTGCTATGTGATAGTTATGATTTATTTAATATTGTCTTTCTGATTAATGAAAGCACTGAACTGAGTTTGGTAATCTAAAATTACAGACTTCAGGTTGAGAAGATTGCAGTTCCATTCCATGCCAGAAGCAGCACATATGACAAATGCTTCTAATTATGAAAATGAAGTACTTAACTTCAGAATATTCTTCCTGATCTGTAACTCTGCTTCTTGATTATTTAACATACTTAGTTGCTTTTTTTTTGCTCTCTACTATAAATCGTTCAGCAATTCAAATGAGGTATGTTCAAGCCAGTCATTTAACCCACCAAAAGAATGTACAAACTCTTCCCAGCTTTATTTAATTAATGAATTAATTGATGGGTATTGCAGAGACTAATTAATTATAACTGAAACCACAGGGAGAAAGTAGCCAGCTTTCAGCTCACTGAACCACAAATAGTATAAATTGACAAAGTTACGTGTAGCTATAAATTACTTAAAGCTACAATCTCAACTATCTGTCAAGGAACCTGTGACCCTCTAGATCAGCCTTTCCTAACCTTGGTTATTTCCAAGGTGTGAACATCAAACCCAGAATTCTCAACAATAGCTATGCTTGCTGAACTGTGAGTTGAAGTCTGCACTTGGTATTACAAGTCTTCTGTCAAGTCAGGAATCGGGATAGGGTTCAACCTATTCTCCAAAGCACCTGAAGGCAGATTACGAAGCAATGGATGGAAACTAATCAAGGAGGAAACCAACCTAGAACTAAGAAGATATTTCTTGACTGTTAGAACAATTGATCATTGGGATGATTCAACTCCAGAAATTGTGGATGCTCCAACACTGGAGGTTTTTAAGAGATTGGATGACCATTTGTCTGAAATGGTGTAGGGTCTCCTGCTTGAGCAGGGAGGTTGGAATAGCAGACCTCCAAGATCCCTTTCAACTCTGTTATTTTGTTGCTACAAGTGTATTTCATGCCCCCTGTACAGAAGAATCTGAACTACTATGATCAAAGTGAATTGGTACCAGATAAGAGTCAACAAACTGCAAGGGGGTGGTGGACTGGACTTAGGCCTGTTATGGGGATGTAGAGTCTTCAAACTAATGATGTGTTTGACTCCACTTTTGGGCTCAGCCTGGTCATCTCCTACACTTTCTTTAGCATGATTAGCAGCATGGGATAATGAGAACTGAGTTCAGTGAAACTCTGAAAGGCCACAAGTATCTTCAAACTGATTCCACACCCCTGTTAAATTATATACACTGATCTAGGAGTTATGCTTATCTAACTTAATTGAGCATCCTGCCCTTAAAATAATAACACAAATACCTGGGCATCCTTCAAGATGACAATATCAAGCACTCTGAAGTCAAGAAGAAGGTTAGAAGTGAATATATTATGAGACTGAAGATGATTTTAAAGTCCAAACTCAGTGGAGGAAACATCATCAAGGCAATTAACATCTGGGGAATTGCAGTCATTAGATACACAGCTGGAATACTGGAATGGAACTCAAGCAGAACTAAAAGCCCTGGATAGGAAGATTAGAAAAATAACAATAAATTGTGCTATTCATCCACTAAAAAAAAATGCAAGTAAAGCAGATAACAAGCCCTGACAATGGCTAAGATCAGGAAAGTTGAAGAAAGAGATATAGGGACTAATTGTGGCTGTACAAGACCAAGTCTTAAGAATAAATGCATACATATCCAGAATTGAGAGGACAGAAACAGAACAGAAAATGTCACCTCTGCAAAGAAATTGAAAAACAGTAAACCACCTAGTTAGCTGCTGCAAGAAGATTGCACAGAGTGACTACAAACAATGTCATGACAAAGTAGCAACAACCCTGCACTGGAATATTTACAAGAGATACCATTTGCCTGCAAGCAAGAACTGATGGGATCACAAAATAGGCAAAGTATTAGAAAATGAAGAAGCTAAAATATTCTGGGACTTCAGAATTCAAACAGACAAGCACCTATAGATTTAACCTGCCTATCTCAGATTCTTGGGAAGAACTCAGTAGGTGGATAAAAATGCCAAATCCAGTCTAAACATCTGGTTGTGCACATTGCACATAATTTCACCGTTTAATTTTGTAATAATAACATCAACTAAAGAACTGGCAGCAGTGATTTCACATTTTTGGACATATAATTCATAACAATAAATTTATATGTCATCTGACTCACAGCAACTCTGTGTGGAATACACTTTGCATTGCCCCATAAATAAGTTATTTCAGCAAACGCAACAACCTAATCTCACATAAATTGAAGCTAAAAGATACAGATGAACCAACTGCAAGAACTGCTTATCAAGACATTCTACTTACAGATCTAAACTCAGATCTATTATGTTCATAATAACATTATACCAAAAGAAAATAATATGCCTTACATATTTCTTCCAAGCTTGACAGCAGTATCATCTGATATGGGGTATTTAAGGCACCAAGGAAATACTACTCTATCAATATAAACATCTGATATTTTTCCACTGGTAGAATGACATCATAAATCAATATGACAAGTATAGTCTCTGTGTTATGTCCAAGTTGGAAACTCAGCGCAGAAAAGTGATATGATTTGTCAGGTCAGAATAGTGTGAGACTAATGCTTCTAAATTCTTGAAAGGCTGGTAATTAGTCATCATGCAACAGCCAGAGAAAGGGCTTGAAAAACCATGTGGAAGTAACAACGTGTTCATAGTTTCTTCAGCACTTGAAACAGCCTATTATTCATTCTCTACATTGCCAATCTTCTTCAATTTATTGTCATCCTGATGTTTGAGATCATAATCACCATCATGCTTGAAATGATGAGGGTTGTGAGCCAATATTGCTGAAGAACATCTGGTTGGAGAAACCTGCTCTAGCCTAAGGGAGTGACTTCTCACTGTTTCTGTGTTACTCAACAGGAATTGGTACTGAAAATTGATATTGACTTTCTGTAGACTACTCATTTATTCCAGAGCCCTTGCAGAGAACAAAAGGTGATAGCTTTAATCTATCTGTCTGCTAACAGACAGCTTTGTATTTGCAGTCAAGCTCATTATACTAATTAATGGTCTAGTTTCAGTTGTAATATATACTTATTAGGAAATGAATGCTCAGGAATCAAAATACATAATGTTAGTTGCAAACAGGGCAAATGGGAGATTAGCAACACATTGGTGGGAGTATAATCCAGGTTCGACACAGTCTATATCAGACATCTTATACACCAGTTAATCAGGATTAAATCTATGGTTGAATTGGGAGGGATAAACAGTTTGGATGAGTTTAATATGCCAAAAAAGGAAGACAAAAAAAAAAAAACACTGGGGAAAGTTTTATTCATGAATAAGTAATCTCCTTGTGCATGGGGAGCAACTGATACACTGATTTAATACTTGCTGCTTTGCTGTGAGAACTTGCTACTTTGCTGTGTTCTGTGTCCTTCTCTTGAACCCTGCAGTTTCAGTTTCATAACATAAGTGATCTTCAATGGATGCAACCATTAATTTCCATACAATATCCACTATCCTTGGATGAAATTCTCAGTGTTATTTTTAAAGAGATTAGTGACTGACGGTTCAATGAACTCATAGGGCAAATGTGGAAAAATTTGATCACTATTTGAAATTTTACGACTGGCCAAATTGTGAGCTAGTTCAGGGCTTTTCAACCTTTTCACCCATTGTACCGCTTTTAGGATATGGCAATATCCGAGTACCACCAAGGTGTCAAAAACCTGATGACAAAAAAAAGGGAAAAAGGAAAATTGATAAAATACAGGTAGTCCTCAACTTACAACAGTTTGCTTAATGACTGTTCGAAATTACAATGTCACTGAAAAAAGTGCCCCCAAGCCATAGCTGAGCAAGACACCTACCTGTCCACCCGGTGACGCTATTCCTCCTATCCGAGGTTTTCATTGTTGTAAGAATTTCTGTTGAGGAATGGCAGTAGGGTGGGGTGGGGGGTGTTTGGTTTTTATTCCCCCCGTCTGCTGGGTGGTTGCAGTAGGTTTTGGTCACTTCACATGACCCTGGGACACTGTGACCATCATAAATATGAATCAGTTGCCAAGCATCTGAATGTAAATCACAAGACCCTGGAGATGCTGCAACATTCCAGCTGATCAACGCTTCTTCTGGGCTCAGCAGAAGCGCCAGGATCAGCGCCGAGCTCCAGCTGGAGCCTGGTGCTGATCCTGGCGCTTTCGCTGAGCCCTGACAGCCCTGAAGAAGCGCTGATCCTGGCGCTTCCGCTGAGCCCTGACAGCCCTGTAGCTCCAGCCATCTCTCGCTCAGGCTTGTGCGGTGCTGCCACCGGTTCAGCTCATTCCCTTCCCCGCTACCACTTTTCTAGGATGGTTGCGTACCACCTGCCAGGCGCCAATGTACCACAGGTGGTACCGGTACCACTGGTTGAAAAGCCCTGAGCTAGTTCATTTCTGGAATTAAGATGGTCAGTTATTGAAACTTTGATAGCAAATTAATATTTCATACCTGAAATATTAATGAAGGTTACATGCACTTGATATTTAAGAAACTGTCCTATAAAACTCTCTGAATGAGAGGGAAGTGAAATCACTATGAAATTGTTGCTATAATAAAAGTGGGGAGATTACTTCTCTTGGCACACATATAACAATTGACAGAGAAGAGAACAGAGATTCAGATGCTATTTATCTATTTGTGATGATATTTTAGAGTATCTAATCATGCGGTGGAGATCTAGACCAATCATAGGAAAAAGCACATATTATTAGGTACCTCTTTTTCCTGCATGATGATAGTGCAATAATGCAATAGATTTGGAACAAAATAAGGACGAAGTATTGATTGAAAGCTGACATCATGTGGTAATGAGGTGGAGAAGAATTTATAGACTGACTGGATTTGCCTTTATTTTTTAATGTCAATGTGAAATAATATGAAGCTTTTCTTTAACTTAATTCAAATGCAATATAAATGAGAAAGAGCTTATTTGTGCCCACACTCCAGATACCAGCTCTTGCCAATGTTATTTTACACACACAGTGTAAAATGCAATTTTAGATAGTGCGATTTTAAATAACATATTAGGGAAATGCAACATCAGATAATAAGTTTTACTGAGCCTCTTTTCATTTTTAATTGGGCAATTATACATCTGCTTCACCTATGCCAATACCACGGACTCTTATTGAACATGACTGTTTACAATTTGAGTTTAGATGCTGTTTTCCAGCATTCCTTCCTGAGATTACTTAACGGGTACAAATAAGCAACCTGCTTTTCTATGTATGTTCCATCATAAGTCTTTCTTTTCCTGATCATTGTGAAAAGTTAACACAACTGTATTCTACTTCTTAAGAATTAACTCACAAGGTACAAGGCATATTAACATTCTGGGCTTTTAATAAGGTTGCTCACAGCTCCCCCTCCAACCTTCACTTAGTTGCTTGATTCCTCCTAATCTCCCATATAAGTTGCAATGTCATGAGGATGTAGTTAGGGTGTAATAGTTAAAGTTTCATTACATAGCTAAGTGGTCTTCAGTGAAGACAACTGTTAATTTTCATGCAATATCCACTATCATGGAATGACATTCTCAATGTTATTTTAAAAGAGATTAGTGACTAGCGGTTCAGTGAAATAATTTGATGTACAGCAATATAAAAGAAAAACAAGTGTTCAAAATGAATAGCAAATGACGATGTAAGTATCCCTTGTCCTAAATATTAATCCCAGTTGTTTATTTTCCATGTCTTTTGGAGTTCTATCAGTGATTTAACTTCTTTAATTGATTAATTATATCCTATCAAGTTAGTGTTGACTTCTAGCAATCTAGATTTCTTCCAGGAGGACCTGTCCCCAGCCTGGCCCTTCAGCTCTTCTGATGGAGAACCCATCTCTGCTTTCACTGAGTCCATCTACCCTAATTCTAGTTGTCCTCTTCTCTTTAATAGCTTTTCATTAAATAAAGTGAATTGAAATGAATTCTTGTTTTCAGGTTGAGATGATGATTCTTTCAGTTTTGAAGAAATCATGTTGGAAAATGTAGTGGTTTCTTACAACACATTCTGATTAAAGTAGGTCCTTGTCTTCAATAAGTAGATAAAAAGAATGAAATAAAAACTGGTTCAAAAAGTGAGTGACAAATGTTAGTTTTCAACATATTTAAAATAATTCAGAGCAAGAAACATCTTTTTTTCCTATTTGCATCTTAAAACCTGAATAAATCAAGAAAAATGATCTTGCTGCAGGAAAAATATATTGTTTCTCAGCTAAAGTTGCTGAAATTTAATAATTTAAAATGCATCTATCTAGTTCAATTGCAGGTAACAAGAGATAAATTACTAGCAGTTTGGGGTGCTAGAATAGCTTTTAAAACTTCTCTACCTTGAGGCAATCTTAAATGATTATTTTTTAAAGCAATTTAAAAGCACAGTGACACTTTCATATTTATTTATGTTATTCCAGTTATACTTACAAAATATTAATGTAAGGGTCAAATATTTTAAAATAACTATTCATTAGAAATTGCTATTATTGTTCCAAATGCCTAAATGAAGATGCATCTTGTAGCTTCAGGACAATTTATTTAAATATTCATCTGGACTTGACTGATGAATTGTATTAACTGGGTTAGAAAGTTTTAAAATTAATAGTTTTAATAGCTCCATTACTGCATGCCTTTAATGATACATTGTATAAATCATGATACATAATTTTTTTAAATAAATAAAAATAATGACTGTACACAACACTCAATTCCAACTCATATGCATAACTTTAAGACTGGGAAATTTGACCAGTTTCATTGCATTCAGTTTTTTTATCCTCAAGACAGAGAGGAAAATCTTTCTGTATTCTCCATTTCTAAGTTTCCCAACTGCAAATTCTTGGTCATTTTTTTAAAAAAAACCTTTTATTTGCAGCAAATAAAATACTAAAGCTAGAAAAATGTGGGATAGACAGTATCACCACAACCAGATGGATTTATAACTGGCTGACAAACCATACTCAACGAGTAGTCTTTAATGCTACTACAACTACAGGGAGGGAAGTACCACAAGGTTCTGTCTTAGGCTCAGTACTCTTCAACACCTTCATAAATGACTTAGATGAGGGAACAGTAGGGGAAATTCATCAAATTTGCAGACAACACTAAGCTGGCAGGAACAGCCAACACCCCAGAAGACAAGCTCAGGATCCAAAAAGATCTTAACAATGGGCCCTATCCAACAACATGAAATACAATGTGGAGAAAAGCAAGGTTTTGCACCTAGGCAGAAAAAACCAAAGGTATATGTAAAGATTACGAGAAACCTGGCTCAAAAACGATAGCTGTGAGAGGGACCTTGGGAGTCCTGGTGGACAATCACTTAAACATGAGCCAACAGTATGTGGCAGCAGCGGAAAAAAAATAATAATACAATCCTTGGTTGTATAAACAGAGGCATAGAATCAAAATTTAATGTGGAGAAAAGCAAGGTTTTACACCTAGACAGGAAAAACCAAAGATACAAGTAGTCGTGTGATTTACCTTTTGTGACTTTCTCGCAAACAAATTCAGTGGGGAAGCCAGATTTACTTAAGAACAGTGTTACTAACTTAGCAACTGCAGTGATTCACTTAACAGCTATAGCAGGAAGGATTGTAAAATGGGGAAAACTCACTTAACAACTGTCTTACTTAGCACAGAAATTTGGGCTCAAGTCAAGGACTACCTAAAGTAGATTTTATGGGACAATATTTAAATGTTAAAGACGTTAACATGATAATATGATGTGATATGATATACCAAAGTTATTGAACCTGTTATCAGGAATTATGGTTGTTATGAAGTTTGTCGGTGTGGCTAAAAGAATTCTACTGAGAAACTGGAAAATTGATATTTTTCCAGATGTTAAGGAATGGCTTTTGGAAATGTGTGACATCTGTTTTGGAAAACAAAATATTTTCTACCGATCAAAGGATGTAGCATAGGTACTACTTTGGCAGAGATTTTTTGAGATTTTAAAATCATATTTTGTATGAATTATACTATAGTACTCTATATGGCATTTATAGTTTTGACCATGAATGGATCATAAAATAGTTGTTCTTTTTTGAAAGGATTAGGGTGGTAAGTTATAGATCGTGCAGATTTTAGACTGAACTGAGGATCTTCTCTCATATTAATAAGTTATTGGAAATCTTATTCAGGGCTATTTAAGAATTTTATCATGAACAGAGAAACCACAATATAGAATTACATGGTCATTTCCTGTATGGTGCCATATTTCATGTAGCTGTTTGAATTATACAGCTCATCATTCAGAAACTAGGTTACCCTATTTTTGGAGCTATTCCATCTCAAAAAGGAAATTCAGGTTTACAGCTCTCAGCCAGGCCAGGGGAAATGGCTACTTATAGAAGCAGTGATAAAAATGATCAATATTGGTACATAAACTGCAATAATCTACCACAGAAAATAACATTTTAATTTTACTTATTTTTTAGTCAGGGCAAACTATCCAGATAAATGCTTAATTGCATAAAAACTACTTTTATTATGTTTTCTTCTAAAAACATACTAATGTTTTCAGGAATAAAATGATGTTAAATAGTTCAAAACTTTGCAATTAAATGGCTGTATCGGTGAAATAGCAAAAGAAGTGGGAATATCAGAATGTTTGGGGGCTTTTCATATAGATCAGGGGTGTCAAACTGCAGGCTGGATACATCATAGCGAAACCACGCCCACTCCATTGCCAGCAATGGCCAAAAAGTCGCGATACGTCGCGACACGTCATGTGACATTGAGAGTTTGACACTTCTGATATAGATGAAATGCAGAAATTTAAAGCAATTGGCATTTTACAAGGTTGCAGATACTGAATAGAATTCTACTCTTAGCAGAATTCCATGGAAAAAAGAAAATAATTTCCTAGTCATTATAATGGAAAATAACAAATCAAACTTAAAATGCTGTTTTTTTCCTTTTGGTTTTTGTTTTTTAAAAAAGAGCCAATTGGTCTATTGGTTAAGTCACCAGGCCAGAGATCAGTAGACCACAATTTCTAGTCTCACCTTAGCCATGAAAGCCAGGCGGGTGACTTTGCACCAGCCACTCTCTCTCAGGCCAACTCATCTCACAGGGTTGTTGTGGGGAAAATAAAAGGAGGAAGGAGTATTAGTCATGCTTGCCACCTTAAGTTATTTATACAAATAAAGGTGGGAAATAATAACTAAAAAGTTACAATATTCAGTTACACAATAGGCCACTATTCTATAATGCCCACTGTTTTAAGAACTTGATTATCTATGTCAATATTTATTAGCTTTAGAGGAAAGATACTAGAAGCTTTTAGAGAATAATAGCTAGAATTTCAATGTCGTGTCAATTACTGGATGCTTTAGTGCTCTCAATGTTAGTTGGACTGTGACCATAAGGTGACCTTGACAGAACTATTTGCCAGCATATGTAGAATGCAGAGCTTAACATGCACTGAATAAAAACACATTTATACAAGCATCCTCTTTAGCACCAGTTAGCACGTCTTCTTTGTCATTTTACATTCTCAGAAATGTATCATATTGTAAATGGCTTTTTAATTATTCCTATTTAATAGTAGGACAGAGGGTTTCCTAATGTGATAATAAGGTATTGTATGCATGAATGTAAAGCTAATGCATGAGCTTTTCAATCTTACATAGAGTTTTCTATTGAAACAGGAAGTTTATCATTAAAATATTCACCTCATTTCCCAGATAAAATCTCCATCAGATTACCAACAAGATTTACATGCACCATCAGGATGAAGCAATCTCCAGTTTATGTATCCAAATTATTTATCAAATTTAGAGAGTTGCCCAACTTCATCAAGTTCCTGAGAAGTGTACAACTAAATATAACAGAAAACAATATAATCTGGATGCAGAGATAAAATGTGCTAGATGTAAACTAAACTTGAACACTTTCCAACTAAATTTCCAACATGGCTGTGTTGCTTTTCAGGGTTTTGCTGACTTACTAAGGAACTGTAAATAGAATAGAATACTTTATTTGGCCAAGTGTGATTAGATACACAAGGAATTTGTCTCTGATGCAGAAGTTCTCAATGTGCATGCAAAACAACAGAGTAATAATACTCATAATATGATAATAATAAAAGGGGGTAGTAGAGAAGATGAGAAGGATAAAAATAATACTACAGCCATACAAAGTGGAATACACTTATGGTTTCCATAGAACAATACTGTTACTTCTTTCATCTCATGTGAAGTAGAATTAGTGGATTTTTTTGTGGTTTCTCCCTCTCCCTTCTCTCTTTCAGGACACAAATCATATCAACCATGGCAACTCGCCAGCAACATTAAATAAGAATGCAATGAGTTAATATTTTGAAAACAAAATCCTGCTTATATGATCCTGTCAAGGATGAAACTTTGGCAGCTGCTTGCCTGGATGTTGACAGATCCTTCCTACACAGAGTAGGAAGCAGCGGTTCTCAACCTGTGGGTCGCAACCCCATTTGGGGTCGAACGACCGTTTCACGGGGGTCGCCAAACACTGCAGTCCACCATTTTTTCCCCTTTTCCCCTCAGCCAGCGCACGGGGCAGCACCGTGCATGCGCGGGGTAGCACCGTGCATGTGCGGGGTAGCACCGTGCATGCGCAATGCGGTCTGCCCGCCGTGCATGCGCGATTCGGGCCATCGCGCCGCGCATGCGTGATTTGGGTCGTCGCGCTGTGCATGCGTAATTCGGGTCATCGCGCGCGCGCTGCGCATGCGTGATTCGGGTCGTCGTGCCGCGCATGCGTGATTTGGGTCGTGTGCACACCGCACATGCACGATTTGGGTCGTCACGCTGCGCATGCGCGATTCGGGTCGTCACGCGTGCTGCGCATGTGCAATGCGGTTTGCCGCGCATGCGCAATGCGGGCCAGCGCACGCGCCACACATGCACAGTTCGGGCCATCGTGCCGCGCATGTGCGGTGCAGGTCGGGGTCGCAGCCTGAAAAAGGTTGAGAACTACTGACCTAAAGCTATTTATTTATTTATTTATTTATTTATTTATTTATTTATTTATTTATTTATTTATTTATTTATTTATTTATTTATTTATTTATAATATTTGTCTGCCACTCATCTTACCAAGAGGTGGCCCAAAGTGCTTAGAACCAAATAAAAACAATTAAATAAAATATTACACTTTTTTAAAAAAAATATTTAAACTTGTGTTTCTCTGTAGGATTTCTCCTCACAAAGTGGTAGGTATGCCTCTGTGAGAGAAATATCAGTGCAAAATATCTGGGGGATATTTCCAACCTACATCATCCTTCAAGGATCCTTGACTAGTAGCGGAGGGAAATTTTTGTTTGACAATTTTTTGGGACAAGAAACAAGCTTCCAATCTGACAGTTATTGGTAGGTTTACTTGAGACTCATGAAAGGAGGAATGGTCTTTTTCTTTCTTCTTTATAATTTAAACTCTATGCTCACCTACTCCCACCCCCATCACCTGGCTTTTCTGAAGCCCACAGCAGTCTTCTTAGCAGCTACCAATTCCAGCAATTATGACACATTATAATTACTGGTTTTAAATGGAGGCGGGAAAGGGATGATTGTGCAAAAGAGGGCAATATGGCACACTTTAACTATATCCATTTCAAAGCATATTCTGCTTAACACGCAACTCTCCACATGCTTCAAGAGACATATAGAGGGCACCCCTGATTTATATACTGCAATGGTTTGGTAGAAAAAGCAGAATTGTGGATTACTACAACAATCTCTCTCTCTCTCTCTCTCTCTCTCTCTCTCTCTCTCTCTCTCTCTCTCTCTCTCTCTCTCTCTCTCTCTCTCTCTCTCTCTCTCTCTCTCTCTCTCTCTCTCTCCTCCCCCTCCCCCCTCCCTCCCTCCCTCTCTCTTCCAATGATTACGTGCCCTCAAGTCAATGACAACGCTTAACAACCCACATGGATGTATCTTTTCCAAGATGACCTTTCTTCAGCCTAACCCTTCAGATTCTCCAATGGTACTAAAACAAGCAGATTCCTATGTCAGTCAGCAGCAGGAGAAAAAAAAAATGGAGGTGGATAATCACTTTAGTAACAATGCCAAAGATAGAGTTTCATAGTGGGTAGGAAAAAACAACAGCAAACTCCTGTATTTTATCAAGAAAACCACATGGCTAATCCTAATAAAGATATTGGTCAAACTAGCTTTTGCTTTTTGCCATTGATCAATATTGCTGGGATAACTTGAGGATTCTGTTCAGCCTGCCTTCACGATATTTCAACCTCCTTTCTCACTAAAAAAAAGTGTTGTGTGAAGTAAATAGATAAACCAGGTCCACCGTTTTTAGCTTGCTGATGGAAGGAAAACTTTAAAAGTTTTTTGTTTGTTCCTGTTTAATTTAGATGGCACGTGTGGCCATTTCCTAAATGGAGATATATTGCAGCTCTGTAATATCAAGTGACTGTTCCCTCAGGTTCAGAAGCCTACCTAGGTTGTTAGTACCAGATGTCTGAAGGTGGGGTGGAAGTGGCCACATTACAGTAGTTGACTATTTGATAGAGAGGTAATAAGGTGTCCTTGGTGCTCTCTGAGCTTGGTTGTTTTCTTTCAGACGTTTCATTAGCCAAATTAGGTAACATCATCAGTGCTTCAGCAGCAGGTAATATCAGGGCATTAGAATGCCCTGATGTTACCTAGTTTGTGTAAATGAAATGTCTGCAAGAAAACAATCAAGCTCAGAGAGAACCAAGGGGCCCCACATTTCAACCCTGAGCTACAAATGTTCTCCTTTACAGAGGTAATATTTATTTATTTATTTATTTTATTTATCAGATTTTGAAACGGCCTATCTCCTTCGCAGAGATGTCCCTGTCTCATAACACATCTAGTTCAGTATCTTGACTTGAGCAATATGTTGCATTACCCAAAAGCTTCATTTTGCTACAAAACTACGAGTCCTGTGGAATCTGGTCACAATCTGGGAGTAGGGGAAATCAGAACAAGTGAATACCAGAAAAGCAATGTTTCCTATCATACTAAATTGCAAAAAATGTAGCGATCGCTAGATGGAAATAAATTGATGACATTTCTATTATTCTATTCTATCTCTCCGCTGCCATCTAGTGATTGACTGAATATTTACAGACTGAATATGAAAGCTCTATATCAGAGTTCTCCAACCTTTTCAGCTTTGTGGGCCAGTGGGGGGGGAGGGGCAAGAGGAGAGGGGATGATTCTGTACGTGTGGCAGGAAGCGCACGAAGCTCCACTTGCGCAACCAGCAGACACACGCCCTACCACTCATGCGAATGGAGCATGCTCTTTCGCTGCTCACGAGTGGGGATGTGCACACATGCGCTCATGCACCACTTCAGTGATCCAGTTCTGAAAGGCTCAAGGCCCAGTAGTGGGCCGTGGCCTGGGGGTTGTTGGGGACCCCTGCTCTATATATTGAGCATTGTGTGGGTTCATGAGAGAGAAATAAAGAAATCTCCATTAGGCAATGAGTTTATAGGTTTGGAGCAGTAGCTGGGTATTTTTGTCTTTGCCTGTTCCTTTGACAGGGTTTCATTTCTCCCATTTTTTTCTCTGTTCTTTCCATACCACAGCCTGTAATTATAGGCATTCTTTTTTTTCTTTTCTTTTTTCTCTCTCCATCACCTGAGCAGAAGCACAGGCATGGTGGTGATCTGAGACAGCTGGATGCAGACTGGATGTAACATCATAGTTACAATATTGTCTTCTTGAGGGCTATTTGGAGGCATAGCAGAAAATCTTTCTGACAGCCCATACAGATGATGTCAACTCAATTTTCAAAGCTGTCAAATGAGATGACTGACCTGATGCCAGCTCCATCAATATTGATGCTATTAAGAATCTGTAATCTTTGTAGTTTCACTTTAGAATAAGGACGTACACAGATGTCACTTTGGATCCTGCTGGGAGCAGGAGATTTGGTATTTTTAGTCTGAGCAGATCCACAGCAAGATGAATTTAGCAGGACCAAAGTTGGGAGTAATGTTTGTTCTGCTTTCTCCATCCCTACCCCCCTCAAATTTCTAACCAGTAATGAAAATGCCTACAGTTTGGAGAAAATATATAGAGATTGAGGTTGTTGAGCTTCTGAGGCCATATAATATGGTCTCCTGGTCAGTTCAGATAAGGCAGGAAATTAGCAGCCTCTGAAAACAATCCTCTTCTGAGTGACAGAACAAAAAGGCCAGGAATCCTAGTCTTTTTATACTTTATATCTGATTTTTAATTAAAAATCCCCATAAAAAAATTTGAGAGTGGATTTGTTACTGTAAAGTGAGCAGAAAAATGGATTGGTTTTACATTGATCCTCAAATCCCTACTTGACAAGAAAAGGGTTCTTTCCATTCCATTTCATGTTTACTTTTGCAAATTGCTTTGTTTCAAAGTCAAGCAAGACCACAACTGAGGTAATTTTACTGACAGTATTCCCATTTCTCTAGAGACTGTAATTAATGATAGGGCGCAAACTTTCTGATACATCCAGTTTTGAAAATTTATTTCTATGTTCTTTAAAGATCTCTTGGAAAAATATGAACTAGTCTTGAAGATGTAACAGTGTCTATTCTGTCAGTTATCACAACATTTCCTTCATGGATATGCTTCACTCTGTGACAGTTCTTGAGATCTAGCCTTTGAAATGAATCCCCATCAATCTCCTTTAAAAATGAAAATGAGTTATCTGGAGATATTAACTTGCATTCTTATCAATGACGGTAGCTGGGGCTGTTCCTAAGGGCACTCAAAAACCACAGTTGTCACAAAATGAACTGGGACTAGACACTGTGAATATGTAAACCAATGCTTTGGGCTTGCCAGTAATTTCCCAAGTGCAATTTAACAATTAATCAGTAGAAGAGTTTGCCTTCAGATATTGTGGGTGCTCCATCACTGGAGGTTTTTAAGAAAAGATCAGACAACCATTTGTCTGAAATGGTATAGGGTCTCCTGTTTCAGCAGGGGGCTGGACTAGAAGACCTCCAAGGTCCCTTCCAATTCTGTTATTCTGTAAAAAGCTGGTTTTAACCTATAAAGCTTTATATCATGTGGCCCAAAGTATCCTTAGACCACACCCTTAAGTCTCAGCTTATCAGTTGAGAAAAATTGCTGATAGTTTCTAAGTACAGTGAAAATTGTGATGTGTATCTATGTGTGATACATGTGTTGGTATGTAAGGCTAGGAGGAAATATTCCTTGGTTGTGGAATCAACTGCTCTGAGAGTACTGGATTTCTAGAAGTTGGTTAAAATGGAGCTATTCCAGATCATTGTAAAAAAGAATAATCAATTAACATGACATCAGTGGAATTGCAATTGGGATTAAAGGCTTGTAGGAAGCAACAGAAGCTGCAGAAGCAAACAGGGGGGAGTACCTACTTACCAACAACTTTCAAATTGCTAATTGGTGTAGTAGCTGATGCAGTTCAATAGCATCTTTCCACCTGAGCAGAAAAGAAACTGCCCAAACAGCAGAGGAACAAAAGATCAATTTTTAATTGAAAAATATGATTTTGGAATACTGCAAGAGAAGGAAGACCAAATTGAATGTAGCCTGGATTAATTACAAGAAGGCATTTGGCTCCTTGCTAAGTGAGGGAATCAAGTGTCTAGAAATAACAGGAGTGAGTAGAAACATCAGAAGTTTTGTGCAAAGAACAATGGAACAATGGAAGACAGAGTTGTTGGTCAACAATGATAGACTGGGAAAAGTTAATATCAAAAGAGAATTTTTCAGGAAGACTTACTACCACCATTATGATTCATCTGTTAATAATACTGAACAAGTCAGGCTAGCAAACATCAAAAACTAGTCAGGCTAGCAAACATCAAAAGGTGAGCTATCCCACCTGTTTGGATTATCTGAAGCTGTATGAAAAAGCACCATCTGAAATAAAAAAAATAGAATCACTACTCTACATCATCCATATATACAGCTAAGAGATTGCAATGGAGTTTGGACTGGACACTGGACTGTGCCGCTCTCACCATCAGGGAAAAATAGTGAAAACTGAAGGAATGAAGATTCCTATGGAAATAATATCAAATGTCTGGATGAAGACGATAAATACTTCGGCATTCTTCAAGCTGACTACATCAAACCCAATGAAGTCACTTAAAGTGGCATTTTCAATCTTGTATGACTGTCAGCTGTAATATTTTTATTTCACTAGCACATATCATTGCAAATACTTTGACAACTCTCTGAAACTTCATTATACGAAATGCTCCTTGGGCTAGTTGCACAACAACAGTTGAACTTTCTAGCTTTTTCATAATCACTACACAGCCAATAGCAAAATGACACTAGCATTACATTAAATATAACCTCAGGATATAGAGCCATGGCATTCTCAAGAGACTAAAATACTAGAAAAATTGCTATTTTTTCTCTCCAACAACACAAAAGCTGTATACCTGTAAAAGCTATTTCTCAAATATCCTTTTCAACAATTTTTTTTATCTTCTTTGTAAAGAGGGACAGTATGACATAGAAATGTGCCATGGAGTAAATATGTCCCTGGCATAGGAGTAAAAGTTTCACTATTTTTGCTACACTGTCTATAATTAAGGGCAATCAGGATATTTTAGTTCAAGGAATAACATTAACAATGAAATGATTAGGGGGGTTTTTTCAAGAGGAAGGAGAAGGTGATGGACAAGCTCCCTTGGTCTAATTTTCTAACATTTCCGAATTCATAAATCAAATGTATAAACATGATAGCTTGAAATAAATACTTCTGGATCCCGTTTGAGACCCACTTAGCACATTAGGGTAATTCTGTTTTATACTCACACCATTCCCAGGCAAGTTTAGAAATATCATTTTGGCCAAGGCTATTAAGTGGATTTCAGAGCTCAGTAGAAACTTGAATACCAACCTCTAGTATGAATCATACATTTTATCCACCATACCAAGGTCTTTACCAAGGAATCAAATGATACCCCTTGTAGAAATGTAGATAAATCAGTGACTGTTTCTCTATTATTTGTTAGTATTAGTTAATATTGTTAGTTAGTTAACATGCATGCAAATCTTAAGTATAGTATAATCAAAATAATAAAAATCAGAAACAGTTTAAACCATTATCAAGAGCATAATAATCAATTTTAAATTTAATTTTAATAATCCAATATTAATAATCCATTTTTAAAAGTTATCTAAACCACTATGGATTTAATGGACTGGTAATAAAACTATCTAAATTTGCATCTCGACTAGCAATGATGAGCCCTGACGGCACAATGGTTAGAATGCAATATTTCAGCTAATTCTGCCCACTGCCAGTAGTTCGATCCTGACCGGCCCAAGGTTGACTCAGCCTTCCATCCTTCAAAGGTCAGTAAAATGAGGTTCCAGATTGTTGCGGGGTATGGAGTGGTATATAAGCCTAAGTGCTATTGCTATTGCCAATTTGAGATTTTCTGGCTTGGAGGTTCCTATTCTCCAATGGGAGAGTAGTATTATGGATCCATTGCCTATTATGGATCCAGCTTCATTAAGATTATATAAGGATCTGGCCTGGCTTTGAACTTGAGGCAAAACAATAAAGACATTTTCTGAATTTGGAGGGACAACAGTTCTACTTGTGTAAACTATTAGTGTAGGTATTTTTAATTTTTTGTTTCTTTCCCTCACCCCCCAATAAATGTTTGAAACACCAAACACCCTTTTCATTACAGTGTCATGACTCCCAATTAAGGGAGTTCTATTGATTACAAAATGTTGTAATATAATAAAGTTGAAAATAGAAAGCTGCCTTTATAGATGGGTAAAAAAGTAGAGAGGGGGAACAGATGGCATTCAAACTATTACAGTGCACATAAACAAGACATAAGGCACAAAGTTGTAACAAATTCAAGAGCTGTCAAGCAAGCACCAACAGAATAAAAAGTATTATGTACTTTGGCAGTTAGAGACTCCACAGGCACCTTATAGTACCACTAGGCATATTACTGAGAAACACACTATGTCAGGATGTCATTGTTGTATAATGACTCCAACAGCATCTGCCAAGGATGGTGCTTTCCAACAGTACTTTCAGATTAATGGCAGTTGGTACCCAATAGCGCAAGTACTATGCGTTGTGGGCTCACAATTCTTCAAGGTTTGCACATGCATTGTCAAACCTACCTATGGGATTAGAATGTCACATCTGTTGGTCTGACATTATTTGCAATGAAATAGACAATTTTATAGTCAAGAAACTATCTTTTAATCATGTCCTATATACAGTAGTATTTTACAATAGTGCTTTTACCTTTGTTTCAAAAATTTGCTTAAAGGAAACAATGCCAGGGTGAAAACTAATTAACTTTAAACTAACTTTAAAGTACTTTGAGACTGTGTGATTTGCTTTGCATTTTATATTGGAAAAGCTTTTCTTCAGATTCCCTTTTCCCCTCTAAATTAACTGCTGGTTTGTGAATCATAGTTAGAGCTAACCTTTTGAAGTTTGACAGCTTTCGAACACCGTTATGACCGAGGATAACAGTGAGGGACAAGGTGGCACAGAGGCTTAATGGTCTGCACTCCAGTGGTTTAAGCCTGGCTTTATGAGATGGAGTGAGCTCCTGCCCACCTAGCAGTTCAAAAGCATGCAATATTACCAGTAGATAAATGGATATACTTTGGCGGGGGGAAAAAGTTAGCTGTGTTCGTGTGGGCAGAGAGAGGAAGCTGGCGCTGGACCGGGGTGGACATAAGGCATCGTGACACGAGGCAAGGCGAAGTAAGACCGGCAGAGGAGCCCGGAAGAGCCAGCAATCCGAGCACTGCTACTTAGCTGGTGTAAAGCTAGTTTGCCCTACCTGGTGCATCAAGAATAGGCATGCAAGCACCAAACAAAATGGCCATCAGGACTGCATTGCGGGTCTAGCCTGTGTAGATTGTCATTGCCATACACTAAACAGATAGATAAATAAATAAATAAATAAATAAATAAATAAATAAATAAATAAATAAATAAATAAATAAATAATGAACACTATTTGAGTTCCCCCAATGGTTTACTTCAGAAATCTTTTTTATATTGTCTGTTTATTTCAGCCGTTAACTATATGTACCAAAACAACTTATGAACAGACAACATGCAACACTGTATATATCCTTCAATTGCCCACCCACTTAAAAAAAAAATCTGTTCAGTTTTACGCTGCCATCTGTGATTCTTCATTATTCTATTGCTTTTCTGTCTCAGTGCAGTCTCCCATCATTGTTGGTGGACATTTGTGTATAAGTAAATGGGCAGTGGAAGCACAACACTCGTATATAATGAAACAGAAGGATTTATATTTAGTTGCATGTTCACTTCATTATATTTCACTTCAGGGTTTTTGTCATGGAACGCTCAGAATGGAGTTCCGGCACCTTTTTGGGATGGAACCTTGTAGGGTAGGCAAGGGGGGGTTGTATAATGTGTGTGAGTTCCAGTACCTTTTTTTTTTTTTTTTTACAAAAAAAGCACTGCTTCACTTACATCAGGAAACATGATCTTACTTATTGTGATAGTAAAGATCTTTTACTGTTCAACTTTTTAGGAGATCCTGGCTTTAAATTGATGAGTCTTATTGGAAGCTCTCATCAGTACCCAGCTATTGTATTAGAAAAAAGCTTCTACAAATTCAGAAGTACAGAGAAGTTGCTAATTCTTAGTATGATTCTAATAAGAATTTTTCAAGAACTCTACCAAATTTCTTCCAGAGATCAATTAGCAATTTTTTTTAGGGCTAGGAATCTTTTGATGCAGAATGTTTAAATAATAGCAATATAAAACAACAAACAATGATAATGATCTATTATAGCTGTAAGTCACATAAATCATCACATCATAAAGAAATGATATTAATCCCCTGGAAGATTCATGAAGATGCATATTTGATTCAGCTGAAGAAATTATGTAGTTTGCATTGTATTTCATACCTTACATCTTTTAATTTTTTTTATATAGCTTTAGTCGTTTACTGGCAGACCTGGTAAATAACTACCTCTTATAATAATTTTGTTCCTATAATCAACTGTGTACATTCTTTCCTCCTATTGAAGCATAATTAAAATTCCATGGTAGGAATTAGTTGTATAAATTTCTGCATTGACTGCCAAAGTCTTTGTGGCTCCAAAGTAAGTCCATTAAAAAGCCCATTGATTCTGCCAAGTTTGCCTATTGCAGGGGTAGGCAACCCAAAACACTCAAAGAGCCACTTGGACCGGTTCCCACCGAAAACAAAACACTGGGAGCTGCAAAACCCCTTTGATATCTAAAATGAAGATGACACTGCATATATCCTTTTTTACCTTTATTATAGATGTGTGTGTGTGTGTGTGTGTTTCTGTGTTTGTGTGTGTGTATGTATGTGTGTGTGTGTGTATATATATGTGTATACACACACACATACATACATATATACATATATACACACACACATACATACATACACACACAGGTAAAAAAGGATATATGCAGTGTTATCTTCATTTTCGCTGTCAAAAGGGTCTCTCTCTCTCCCTCCCTCTCTCTCTATCTGCCCTTGGTCTGCCAGTCCTCTTCCCCCACTCTCTTTCTTTCTCTCCCTCTCTCCTATCTGCTGCTCACCTGGCAAGCTGGCTTCAAGCTGTTCTCCAACAAGCTCAGGGGTAGGCAACCTCAGCTCTTTTATGACTCATGGAGTTCAACTCCCAGAATTCCTGAGTCAGCATAGCTGGGCTAGCTAGCTCTCTCCTGCCCTTCCCACTTCCTGCTTCCTGCAGAGATGCAGCAAAGGGTGGAGCTCTGCCCCAAAAGATGTTCAGCTCCTCGGAGAACACTGAGTGCACTCTTTTACACACACACACACACACACACAGAGAGAGAGAGAGAGAGAGAGAGACAGAGACAGAGAGAGAGACAGAGAGAGAGACAGAGACAGAGACAGAGACAGAGACAGAGACAGAGACAGAGACAGAGACAGAGACAGAGACAGAGACAGAGACAGAGACAGAGACAGAGACAGAGACAGAGAAGCAGGGAGGCGCAAGTGCCTCTCTCTGTCTCTCTCTGCAAATGGCAGAGGAGGCTGGGAGCCACAGGGGAAGGCTCAAAGAGCCGCATGCGGCTCCGGAGCTGCAGGTTGCCGACCTGTGGCCTATTGCCTGTTTCTGATTCCCTTTCAGACTTTCTACAGTAAATCTGAAATATTATAATGTCAAAAAGAAAGAAATTTGAAGGTTGGTGAAACAATCTTTCCTTAGTTGTGAAAGAAAAAAACCCAATTAATGCCCCTTATATCTTATATAGGGGATAAAAAACTAAAGTCTAAATGACTTAACCCTTTGCTGTAGAACAATTTTTTAGATCTATTGCTGTTGTTTCTTTGCAGAAAATTAGAGATGACCCTCAAAATCCCAAACCAGCTCACAGGTTCCCAATAAATTCCTTGTACTCCTCGAGGTAAGACATACAATTCTTTTGTGCGTGTGATCCCACTTGATGTCTTTCCCATATTATCAAAGACCTTGAAATCTCAGGTATCTGGATTTTCTATGTGATTCAAATCATCATTATCAAACAGATATGGAAAGATCACTTCCCACATATGGTGTGATAAAGACATCCAATCTGAAACACATATGTATTTTTACAGTGTATTGGGAATAAAGGCCAGTAATAACACAGATGCTTCTGCTGTTTTTCTGATTCTATGAAGTGAGGACAAATGTAAAGGTCTAATTATTCAAGCGTGTATTTAGACCTATTATGAATTATATAATGTGGAGAATTTTCTTAAACTCTTTTTGGGGAATTGTATGTTCACTGCATCTTGTACAAGAGATTAACTTCCTGAATATTTCATTGTTAACAGATGGTAGATACCCAGTTTAGGGTTATAGCACCACTCTTCAACAAAGCTTATATAATATGCAAATGATTATTGATGAAAAATAATACTATAATTGTCATTGGACTTTTTCAGCCTAAATACTACAACAGAGAAAGTTAATGCTACAGCTACATTCTAGAAACTCCGCATTCATTTAGTGCTTTGCTATTTTCTTAAAATAAATCACACTGAAGATAATGCTAGTTAGTCTTATGTCAGTTTCATTTGTAGTTTATACTCTAATAAGTTCAATAAAATTATATTATTAGAAAAAAATAAAGCACTAAGCAGAAAATGGTACTATTGCTTTCCAGTATCTTTCAAAAACAAAGCTCACAGTGAATTTACCATAAAGATGACAATGTTTATGGGAAGGCAATCACAAGACAATCAGATCATATACTACCCTCACCAAATGATCAAACTTGAATTAAACAGTTTTTTAAAAAGGTTTTCTTCCATACTGCTTTATTCCAGTAAATGGACTTCAGAAGTAAGTCACTTCTTTGGCAGCCTTCAAGTCGTAATAAATCGTCTGTTATTTAGCCCTTCAAAACAACAAGAAATTCATCCATCCTGGAACAGAACAAAGGAATTAAGTGTTTGACATAATTCCTTCTCCCTCATATAATAACTACTGGCAACTGACAGGGGAAGGATAAGAATTATTTGCTGCAGAAGGTTACCTGGCAAGTATAAATGCAACACTTCCATTTTCTCTGCTGCAAATAGAAAGCTATCAAAAAGCCATTGTTTAATTACATTTATTAGTTGAATCTCATTAGTTGTTGTTTCCAGGATCTTACTCAGCACTGTTGGCAGAACTTCAGTACCTTCAGAACAAAAATTACGAGTTAGAGTAATAGGAGCTTGGCTGGGCTTTACTACTTCAGGTGCTAGGAATCATCAGCACGGTTGCTGATGGGTGACGTAAGTATGACAAATTTTCACATATATATCCTGCCACTATTTTCAGTTCTCGAGTTTGATGAGCTTTCAAATACACCTACATTTTTCACCATACCTCAAAGAAGAAATTTAAAATATATATACACCACAGATTTCTTTTGAAACATGCCAGGATCTGCCAAAAATGGAATTGCTTAGAGCTGGACAACACAAAACTCTAATTCATGGGCTCTCTGCTAGCATTCTAATCACAATTGCATTAAAAATGCACACGGGGAAGATAAGCACAAAAAAGAATAAGTATGGTAAATGTATGTAACTTCACTTAGAAAAGGCAAAAGGTAGCATGAGTGAATACAAAAACTACATGGGGATTTGTTAGATATGCCTATTTGTTTTCATTGAAAGTCTGCAAGAGATACTAATGAACAAAATTTGGGAGGTGTGCTGAAGGTAGGAGACCAGCCCAGACTTTGGTCTTCAGAATGTCACTGAACAATATATGAATATAAGAAAGTTTATATTTACCCATTTAGAGGAAGGAGCTAATAAAGCAAACAGTGGTACTATTGCCACTGCACTTGTTGTGTGCAGTACAAAATGGTGATTTTTGCCACTGTCATTAAAGAGATAGTTTTTCTCTAGCATCTTCTTAGATTGTTACTTTCTGAGAGAGATGCTCCTTACTTTAGGGCAGTGTTTCTCAAGCTGAGCAACATTAAGGGGGGGGGTGGACTTCAATTCCCAAAAGTCCCCAGCCAATTTTAAACGCAGCCAGGGGATTAACTTTATGCCTTGGATAATCCTATTGGGACGATTTCATTCCCTGGAATCTCATCCTGCCACAATGAGATATCACAGAGGGCTTGGTGGGAGGAACATATGCTATGTATTTATTTATTAAATAAATTTATATAACCATCCCCTATACAATAAGGCAACCATTTAAAATGATAAACTATGTTGAAGCTCCAATAAAAACTCAACACCACAGCTTTGTCAACATTCTGGCCTCACCAGTTTCCCAAAGACCATCAGGGGTAGGGCCATCTCTGGGGTGGGGAAGGCTGTTCCATAAGGCAGATGCCATGACAGAGAAGGCAAACTTCCAAGTCTTCAGCAGGTATGCACACTCTGTCAGATCTAGTAGGATAGGTAGAACCCATTGGAGATAGTTTGTTCTGCAAGTAATGGCTATGGTGAATGGACAGGATGTCAGCCATGCTGGGAACGGTCGTTGCAAAAGGAAGGGGACAGGAGGCAGTCAGGAAGTCAGCCATGCTGGGAAGGTGGGTACAAAAGGAAGGGGACAGAGGGAAGATAGGAAGTCAGCCATACTGGGAAGGTCATTGCAAAAGGAAGGGGACAGCCAAAGGACAGATAGGAAGTCATCCATGCTGGGAAGATCACCACAAAAGGAAGGGGTTGCCAGAGGGCATAAATATATAAATCATAACTGCCACAATGGTCTATCAGATTTTCCTCTACTATTCCTCTGTTCATAAAAAATGATTATCAGATTCTCAGTGAGCAATAATCTTCATGGCAGGTTTCTTTCTTCATGAATCTCTTGATAATATCAAGTTATAAATTAACGATTTGGAAGTTAGAGAGCAATAATAAATAAAGATCATTGGAAAAGTAGTATTTTTGCCAGATCTCTCTTAGCATGAACATGTAGAGAAAATTCTACACCAAAATATCTGCTAAGCTGCATTTTATACACATTCTAAAATGTGATTTGGAGTTTCTCTTTGCCATCTGCTGAAATATTTTCCCCTTCCTATCAATATGGCATTGTGCCAAACATGGAAGCAGTTTTGTCTTATTCAAAATTGGGAAACTGATTAATATTCTGATGCTAAGCCCAGCATTTGAATCTCCTGCTAATTTAATAAAAATGTCCACATAGTTTCTATGTTTATGACTGCAAATGACCAAAACTTTAAGAATATGCAGGGGAGAGAAGGAGAATGATGGAGGATAAAAGGAGTTAGGAGTGGGGAAAATAATGCAAGCAGACTTCATTTATTTGAAGTAATTTTCAAGTAGTGGCCCTGCAGATGATAGCTCAGAAGACTGAAGTGCAAACAGTGAAACATCATCATTGTTTTAGCATGAAATTGTATTTTATGCTTTTAATATCTATGTACTACCTAAAGAACATAAATTATGGAGCAGCCCTAAAGTATAATTGTTTCAAATAAACTGGAACAGGACAATTTGAAGATAGCACACATGTGCTTTTCTGTCTAAAGAATTTCCAATCCCCTCAAGGTACTGAATTCAATCTTTAAGGTTGTTGACAAGTTTGAATGAAGGTATAGTTAGTCCTTATTCAATCACTGCCTTGTTTAATGACCGTTTGCATTATAATGGTGGTGAAAAAGCAACTATGCAACCCATCCTTGCATTTGTGATCTTGCAGGTCTATAAAGCAAAGGAAAGCTGAAATTAGACCATAAGTATAGCTGCAGTCAATTTTTCTTTTATTCTGAGATAAAAGTAAATTTACCTGGTGGTTTTGCAAAGTTGTTGTTTTGAACATCTGTAATAGCTTAAGAGAGCTAAATAGTTAATTTTTGAAAATGATTAGAAAGTGAGATTGGTGAACCCAGTGTCCTTAAAAAGGCTCTGTGTGGTTGAAAGATTGATGGCTTCTGTTCATCTCCTGGTATTCAAGCCTCAGGTAACCATTCTATTAAGATCATCTTGTGAAAA
This sequence comes from Bothrops alternatus, assembly GCA_034064705.1. Lineage (NCBI taxonomy): Eukaryota > Metazoa > Chordata > Lepidosauria > Squamata > Viperidae > Bothrops > Bothrops alternatus. Next base: position 10,218,994 of record JARGCV010000031.1, read on the forward strand.
GCAGCCATCTGGAGCACAAGTGGGCAATCTCCCATCCTCTCCTTTTCCAGGGAGGGTCCATAGGATTGGTCTACTCAATGGCTGTAGGCTGCAATAGAATCTCTGCTCATTTGGAGAGCTCTTAGCTTGCTATTCCTCACCCAGAAATCTACCAGTGGATCTTTTTATGGAACTTTTTATGGAACTTTCCCCAGTTGCCAATGATCCACCTTGATTGCATGCTATTGTAGTAGCAACTTGACTGACAGATAAATCACAGAATATAGTCTTTGGTCACTCTATAACTATGTATATCTTTCACACATTTTATTCATTCTTTGAAAATGCATGTACATGTTTTATCCTTTCCTGAAGGGCTTATTTGCTACAAACTAATTATTCTAGCTACTTAAAATGGAACTCTGGTAAGTGCCCTCCCATAAATTTGCCTTTCCTTCTGTCAGAATTATACGAGAAGATCCCACATGAATGGCCACATGATTGTATACCACTAAATTCTCAGCTTTTGATTCCCAGGCTTGATCTCTATGATACCCTCCTCAATTTAATTCTGATTTAATGATTTCCTCTGATGGTTCTTGTCACAGAGATCAAGCTGGGAAATTGTGTGCTGGTAATCAATATGTTCTGTAGATGTTGTACTAGAATCTTTTTCTTTGCTTCAAATATGTGCTGCTCATGCTAAAGAACTTGTTTCCTTTGCTCCTGCTTGCAAACTGGGAGTGGACCAAAATGCAACTATTGACACAAAATATTCCCATTGGCTTAGTCATGATTTTGATGTTCTTTTGAAGGAGTGATAGTTCCTAACCTCCCCAGGCACTTCAATCTCCCACATATCTTGCTTTGCTTTGCAATATTGTATGGTGCAAAAACACACACAATTTAACAATTCCAAAGTTTCTAGTAGAAATTGGCAGGCTGATGCAGCAGCCTGTACAATTGCCCTTAGAGGCCCACTAGTTGCAGCAATACCCCATAGTTCAAAGACATGCCTGAATCCCTACCTTCACATTTTTTACAGAGATAAACCTGCACATATGGAAAATGCTACTGTAATGTGCAGGGTGTGCAATGGACTCTGAAGGAATCTGGCATCATCCAGCAAGTGACATGTAGCACCTCAACAGCTTGCAAAAAACCTTGCTCCACACATGTGAATAGCCTACTTTGTCTGTCCGGTACACTCCTTTTATTCATTCTTAACAATTATGATTAACTTGTCCCGTATGCCAGTTATGACCATAATTGAGCCCAACATTTCTGTGGTTAAGCAGAGACATTTGTTAAAATGGGTTTTGCCTCCTTTTATGACCTTTCTTGCCATAGTTGTTAAGTGAATCACTGCAGTTGTTAAGTTACTAACATGGTTGTTAAGTGAATCTGGATTTGCCACTGACTTTCCTTGTCAGAAGGTCGCAAAAGGTGATCACCTGACCCCGGGACACTGCAACCGTCATAAATATGAGCCAGTTGCCAAGCAGTCACATTTTAATCACGTGACCATGGGGATGCTGCAAAGGTGTGTAAAACAATTATAAGTCACTTTTTTCAGTGCCATTGTAACTTTGAATAGTCACTAAATGAATGGTTTTAAGTTGAGGCTACTTGTACACACTGTGACTCCTGGGGGGCCCATCCTTCCCGTAGCCTGGCTTTGGATATAAGGATCTTTTCAAGGCTCACAGATGGACTTCGCAGAGCTTTCTAAGAAAAGCATGTTCCGCTGCTGGTTATGGTTTGTACTTTTTCAGGGAGGTTGCACATCATGATGGTTAAAATGTTGTTCATTGATTGTGTTCCTAGATGGTGTTTTCCTGTCCCATTGGACTTTGAAGCAGGTACTCCTTTCACTAGTCAGTTAAGGAAAATCAACTGCAAAGCCCTGGTTATCAAGTTACACTTTCATATTCCTTAGTGTACCCCAGAGTTCAGCATTATGTAGAACAATACAACTAAGGCATGAAAACTCAGTTGGCTATTCAGTTGGCTTAAGAGACTAGTCAAAGTTGCCTCTTATAGGCAAAAATCCCCCCCCCATATACAGACATTCTTAGGGGGATCAGAACGCCTCCTAATAGGAAGCACACCACCCTTTTTGAAACTGTATTTGACTGGCTGATGTCGGGACTCACTGATTTTAATTGCTTGATGCTTCTGGATGGAATGTTGGAACCATCTCTCATTAAAAATTTCCAGTGTGTTTTCCAAAAGTTAGAGCTGCATTCTAGCCATCTGTTACAACAGTGTGCCATTCTTGAAAGCCAGGAGACTATGCCCTGATCCAGAAATAGGAAAATGCAGCTAGGCACCATGCTGAATCAGATCCTATTAAGTGCTGCTGACAAGTCACACTGTGGCAAAGTGCAAAGGTTGAATGACCTGGATACAAGCATCACACCAGGTAGACCAGATTAGGAAATCAACTCCCTAGAAAAGCTACAATAATTTTTATTGAGATTGGATATCGTAACAGAATCTTGCAAGTCTGATTGTGCCTCTACCTCCTCCTCCTTCTTATAGTTCACTGAACCCAGAGATACTATATGTGGAGAGTTTCATTTGGGGGGGGGGTAGAGCCTGCTGATAATTATTTTTTGTAAAAATGTGAATCTGTTGCATGATATATTGCCATTATTCTGCATGAAAACCAGCAACTGAACCATTACAGGGAAGAAATAGCAGATGCAAGCTGATATTTTCTGCTGGAAATTTCTCCCTTTCTTGTCTGTACTCATTCACTAGGTGGGCAAAATTATTGCATGTGAATAGACCTTAAAACTTAACTGCTTACAGTGTAAGTAGAGGGACCTTGGGAAATTTTCTTTTATCTGATAGATTTTTATTTTATTTTCAAAGTTAAAATATAAACTTCAACAAAAATAGAGAGAAACAACAACAAAGCAAAAACTAAACAAGACAAAAAATGTGCATAAAAAACAAAACAAAAGAAATATAAACCTATTTTGTTCCCCCTAATTGAACACTGATTTAATATACTTCAACAATAACATTCCCCCCTTCACAAAGCAGGTCTACAATTTATAAACTTCTACAGTTCCTTGGAAAACTTTCTGTTGTGAGAGAAGCAAAGAATTCATAAATGTTGCACAGGGAATTTCCTCTTCCATTCCACTTAGGGAACAGAGTTTCCATACATTGCACAGGAGCCTCCACTAGTCCCCAACACTGCTTCCCTTCAACCCTCCCTTAGCTTCTGTTCTAACCTGCCCTTGCAAAATATTCCCCAAAATAGCAGGTGATTACTCTTAGTTACTGAAAAGAATACAGTAATAATGCTCCTGCTTTCCTTAACCTCAAATCAAGATTTCACAGCGCTATCTCCTGAAACTGTTCATACCTTGGAAATATGTGAAATGCTGACCCGAGGACCATATAGATCATTTGACATTGAGCAGAATAAAGACCTTTGATCTCTTCTATATTTGTAAAAATAAAGTCTATAAAGCCTTGACCCCAGGATAGAAAGGAACTTGCAGGAAAATTCTCTGCTGTTTTCACCCCCTTAGCTAAGTCTCTGTCTTAAAACCTGGAATACTGGATTTCATAAATTTAATTTATGTTTAGTTTTGTTATATTAGTATATTGGTTTATTTATTAAGTTTGTATGGCACCCATTTCATTGTTACAGTGACAGTGGATGGCTTACAAAATGATAAAAATGTAAAAAAGATAATACAAAACTGTTAAAATTAAGAAGATGAAGTAAGAAGCTAAAAACCAGGAGCACAGGTGGTATGAAGGTGGGGATCTCTCTACCACATCAGCCATTTCCAGCATAGACCACTCCTATTAGGGCCTGGGCAGGTGGCATAGCCAGATTTTCAGGCTCTTCCAGAAGTCCAGGAGGATGGGAGAGGGCATCTCACCTTCAACAGGAGAATATTCCAAGGGGCAGAGACCCCCACCAGCCAAAATTCTTCGATAGATGCAATCTGCAAGAGGCCTCTTCTACTGAAGCAAGCAGGAAGGGCCAATCCCATTGGGGTGGGACAGCTCCTCAGAGGCTCATTTCTGTTAATTGGAACTTGGAACTTTTTAATGCCATTCTTGATTCTGTGCAGAGGGAAAAGTTTCTTCTTTGCTTAAGGTGGCCTTATGAAATTGTAGAGCTCTGGATTTACTGATAGCAGCCCAGCAGGGAACAGGGAAAGGAAAAGAACTGTGTTGTTTCTACACAGAAAAAAGAGGAAATATGGAGCAAAACATCTAAATCCTCAAAAGTGCTATTATATCTTTCAGGGAATCTGCACACACTACCACAAAGTGGTGAGAAGTTCTCTTGGCTTACTCTGTTTTTCCCAAACGTAAGAACATATGGAAATGCTATATAAAAAACATTTTAACTGTTGCTTCCTTTCTAAGTCTCATAGAATAGGGGTCTTCAAATGTGGCCCTTTTATGACTTGTGGACTTCAACTCCCAGAATTCCTCAGCCAGCGTGCTTGGCTGAGTAATCCTGGGAGTTGAAGTCCACAAGTCATAAAAGGGCCAAGTTTGAAGACCCCTGTCATAGAGTTTCTAGGAAACTTGAAAGAACAGGTTAGGGATAGACCATCCTGGAAATTTATCTGTGTGATCACTAGGAGTTGAAAATAAATTGATAGCATATAATTTCTCACCCCAGCCCCCCCAAAAGGATTAAGTCGTTGTTATAAGATGCATGCATTAATCACACTCTGAACATAAACAAGGTAAAGAAAAAGGTTTTATGTAATCAAATGAAACAACAAAAATAAAATTAGAGCAATAACCATAGACACCTAGGAACCACAAGGGTTAAGCTAATAAATCCGCCTAGTTGCAGAGTTATAACTCTGGGCTTGAAGTAGAGGGGTGGGCATGAAGAAGAAAACAGAGCCTCAGTTAGACAAGTAAATTTCCCCAAATACACTTTGCCTGGAAAAACAGAACTGTCAGCTCAGCTATAAAATGCTTAGATACCAAGGAATGTTAATTTAAACTCTAAAGAGAGAATAAAAACACTGGGACATAAATAAATGTTAAAAGAAAGTAAAATCTTAACAGAGACTTTCTCTGACCGCTTTAATTAAGGAATTTTGCCTCTGTTGCCTCATCGTTCTCATCTTATGAAGACATAAAGTATCTGCCGTAACCCAATCAATGAACAATACTGATTAAATGTAAATTGTAAATTTGCATAAGTCTATGAGGGGTATGTATGTTGTAAACCCTCCCCTTGTAGGCTGATGTTTTTTCGCTTCTAGTACCACAGTTTGTGCTTTGTTCCTTTAGAACCAGAGGCCCACACACAATTCCATTGAAACAATTGGTTTATTGTGGCACCCCAGGCAAAAGAACAAGCCTAAAAGGGATGGGGACGCAAAATCCCTCTTTATAGACTTATGCAAATTACAGTTTAATCAACACAGCCTTTAATTGGTTATATTATAACAGGTGCATGTTAATGAGGTCAGAATGGTAAGGTGATGGGTTGAATACAGTGGCTTTCTTGAATTGAGGAAGGAAACAGTCCAAGAATGTGATTTATTATTGTGTTATGTTCCTCTAAGGAGAACAAGGAGTTACAATGGCATTGGAAAAAGTGACTTATGATCACTGCAGCATCCCCATGGTCACATGATCAAAATGTGGACACTTGGCAACTGGTTCATATTTATGACGGTTGCAGTGTCGTGTGTGACCTCCTGACAAGGAAAGCCAATGGGAAAACCAGATTCACTTAATAACTGTGTTTCCAATTGAACAATTGCAGCGATTCATTTAACAAATATGGCAAGAAAGGCCATACAATGGGGCAAAACTCACTTAACAACTGTCTCACGTAGCAATAGAAACTTTGGGCTCAGTTGTGGTTGTAAGTTGAGGACTACCTGCAATAACATCAGAAAGAGGTTACCTAGGGGTTCAGGCACCAACTATAAACTGGGAGAGTCTGAGTTCTAGTCCTGCCTTAGGTACTGAAGCCAATTTGGTGACCTTGGACCAGTCTCTTTCTTCTAGCCCTAGAAAAAAGGCAAGGGCAAACCCCTTCTAAAAACATTGCCAGTAAAACTTCAAGGATTAGTCAGGCAGTTGCCAGGAGTCAAAACTGACTTAAACGTGCAAATAAATATACAGCATAATAACATCAGAAAAAGCAACAAGTTAGGTTTTCAAGTTTCATCCTAGAACCAACCCCAAAGAGAAGAAGAATTAGGAAAACCTTGAAACTGGGGAGCTAATGTGACCATCTTTTGGCAGAAACAGCAGATATAGCAAGATAAAGGAGTAATTTCTGAAAAGATCTATCACCCCCTTTTTTTCTTTTTCTAGGTTATGAAACCCTCTTGAGTTCTGTTTTCAAAAGGAGCGTGTAAATCTTGTAAACATAGATAAATATATCTCTCTGTACAATTACTCCTCTTTCTCCAGTAAAAAGCCCTATGATACTTCGTCTCTCCAGATCATGATTGGGTCAATGTAAAAACGATGGTATATGCCACAGGTCAGCAATCTGCGGCTCCGGAGCCACATGCGGCTCTATGAGCCTTCCCCTGTGGCTCCCAGCCTCCTCTGCCATTTGCAGAGAGAGACAGAGACAGAGAGAGACACTTGCGCTTCCCTGCTTCTCTCTGTCTCTCTCTGTGTTTGTGTTTGTGTGTGTGTGTGTGTGTAAAAGAGAGTGGACTCACGTTCTTCGACAAACTGAAAAGCTTTTGGGGCGGGGCTCCTCCCTTTGCTGCGTTTCTGCAAGAAGCAGGAAAAGCAGGAGAGAGCTAGCTAGCCCAGCTATGCTGAATCAGGAATTCTGGGAGTTGAAGTCTATGAGTCATAAAAGAGCCGAGGTTGCCTACCCGTTCTCTTGTTGGAGAACAGCTTGAAGCCAGCTTGCCAGGTGAGCAGAAGATCGGAGAGAGGGAGAGGGGGGAGAAAGAGAGAGCGGGAGAGAGAGGGGGGAGAGGGGGGAGAAAGAGAGAGAGGGAGAGAGAGAGGGGGAGAGGAAAGAGAGAGAGAGAAAGAAAGAGAATGGGGGGAGAGGACTGGCAGACCAAGGGCAGAAAGAGAGAGTGTAACACGGCATATATTCTTTTTTACCTTTATGAGATATATAAATAAAGGTAAAAAAGAATATATGCCATGTTATTTTCATTTTAGATATCAAAAGGATTTTGCGGCTCCCAGTGTTTTGTTTTCGGTGGGAAATGGGTCCAAGTGACTCTTTGAGTGTTTTGGGGTGCCTACTCCTGGTATAGGCAGGCCAATATTCCTAATAGTATGAAAGTCAGAAGAAATAAATCAGAACAAATAAATTTGGTTCATAAATCCTAAGTAGAAGCCCACCTATACTAATTTTAATGATGACATGAGAATAGAGGTTTTGATTTTGTCAATCTTCTGCACTAAATGTGGAGTAATATTTTCTTTGCTGTTCAATATATGAAATAAATAAATTACTGTGAGACACTATTTTTACCATTTTATATTTGACCATCTGAATGACTGGTATATTTCAGTAAAAGACGAACTTATATTACATTTAACAGCATGCAAATAATTTGGTGTACAACTGGTTATATACATTTCAATAACATTATTGGCTTGACCCATATAAGTCACTATAACAAAGATTTTTCTTCCTTTTCAAAGCTTATTGTGAGGTAAAACCTTTGGATAAAAATGTACAGAAAGAAGGAGGAAAGATAGAAAGAAGCTGTTTTTTTAGCAGATCTAACAAATAATGTCAATAAGTTTGACTTAACCAGGATGTGACTAATTAGGAAATCCATTTAACTTGGACGTTTCCCAGGGAATAACATTAAGCCAAATGAGATTTAACTGGCTAAGACCAATGTTTAATTGGGATGATAATTCCATTTAATTGGGATGCCTGGAGGCAATTAAGTGATTTTCTGATATATAAACCAATATGTTTAGGACAATGTTATTTCTTGATAAAATAAACCATGTACTGTATCAATTCTAGATCAAAATCCAAATGTTCTTTGAATCCAGCCTGTATTGGGTAATCTTACATGGTAGTGATTATAAAACATGGCTGTGTATAAATAAAGTCCAGAGACAATGAATGAGTTTAAGGAATAACTTTATTGACAGCTTGAAAACTTTTCCCAACAAGAGCTTGCTTGAATGGTTAACTGCTTTCAATGTTGCTTGTTGGGATAAACTTAAAATGGATATCATTTCCCCAACAAAAAGAGGAAAAGTGAGCCAATAGATAATATTGTCTAGTTTCAGTGAAGTTAAAAGGATTTTTTTCCTTTGATGGGAAAAATTATGTATTACTTTCCCTCCTACTGATCTGATATTTGTCGCCATGTTTTTGATCTTGTGTACTAAAAGCATTCATATTTGACTTTTAACATGGTCATCTATCTGCATATGCTGTACACTGTACAGAAATAATATATTTGGCTTAATAATATATTCTGAGTGGTTTAACTTTGATCATAAATAAAACACAAAGAGACAGCATTTTCACAAAATGTAAAAAGCCTACGCCTTTTACAATGTGCTTGTAGGATCAGAAACTTTTTCTCCCTTCTGGCATTCAAGAAAACATGCTAATGTTTAATTTGATTTAATCTACTGTTTGTTTTTATGAAAACTTCCATGTCAGACAATGTTCAGTTAATTACTTGCATAGCTATGAATATATTTAAAGTATTGCCTTTGACTATCCAAAAGTGTCAAATCCTTGTTTGATTTTACTTTCTTTATTGATGGACAATGCCAGTCACAATCCACATACTATATGCCCCTTTTAAGCAAAACTCCCAAATTTTGGGAAGTTGTAGAGTAGGGTCCTTGGTGCTCTCTGAGCTTGAATGTTTTCTTGCAGACTTTTCATTACCAAACTATCTTGGGGTAATACCTTAAATTCCTTAGCTACATTATATAATTGACATAAGTTGAAGCATTTCCCATCTTGGTCTTAAATACACAAATGCCTTCCATATCAGTTTGGCTGATAATATCTTGTTCTTGTGTTCCTATTTTCTGGGCTTATTTTATTCACAAACAATAGATGAAAACAGGCACGTTACAAAGTTTTCTGGTAAAACCTAGAAAAATTTTAGTATAATTTGTTAGTTGCTATTTCCTCTTAATCATCAAAGTCATATTATTTTAGAAAATAATCTGTTTTTCTATGAATGTCAATGCAGAAGCTAATTAACAATTAAATTATACAACTTCATTCTGGTTTTTTTTTAAAAACTGCACAAAAGTTTGCATTTAAATAATTTTGTACCTAGCCTCAACATACAAATCATTTTAATACATTTCCCCTAGAAAAATGAATTCGTATACGCATTTAATTTCCAAATAGACATTTCTTTAAAAAAAAACCTGCATTTACTATAGGCATGTGCCTTTTTTTTTTTTTTAGCAGCGAACTGTATTATGACATTTAGAAAAGCATGAATTCTGATAGATGGCTTCTTCCAACCCATACATCAGGCTCTGAGGTTCAGATCAGGTCACATGGTACCTATCACATTCTGTCTACATGGTCTACCGTCCATTCCTACTGGCTGATTTACAAGGAAACAAAATAAATGAAACAAAAGGGAAAGGACTCTGGATCCTGATTCATTTGGTAGTGAAAAATTGTTTCATTTCTAATCATGGCGAACAGGGGAAAGAACCGTAATCACTCTTCCAGGCAAGAACACCTTTTTCATTGTAAACTCCCCCCCCCCAAAACCCCCCCCCACACACATCAGATTCCCTCTTGCCCTCGTTAAAGGAGAATGGAGATACTTCAAGTTATTAAGCTCTGCTTTCTCCCTTCCCCACTCTCCCCGGGATCAATATTTCTATTGAAAATTTTTTTGCAGTTTCTTTCATAGTCTGTCCCAAGCAGCACCATAACAAGCGACCTCACATCCCTCCTTCCTTCTGCTATTTTCAAATAGAGAGCAGGGAAGAGGACAGAAGCACCAATAGTGACGCAGAAAGAAGGAAGTCCTTGCTGTGCTATTTCTTAGTCTCACAGGGGAAAGAATATATTACGTTGTGTTATGTTACGTTGCATTATTATTTTTTATTATTTTACTTTATTTCCACCTTTATTACTTTTACAACTAACTCAAGGTGGCGAACATATCCAAAACCTTCCCCCTCCTATTTTCCCCACAATAACAACCCTGTGAGGAGAGTTGGGCTGAGATATGGCCCAAGGTCACCCAGCTGGTTTTCATGACTAAGGCAGGACTAGAATTCACAGTCTCCTGATGATTAGATCAAAGTCACCCAGTCAGCTTTCATGGCTAAGGTGGGACTAGAACTCAGGATCTCCTGCTTTCTAGTCTGGTGCCTTAACCACTAGACGAATCTAGCAATTTGGAGGGGAAAGAATAATTTAGCATGAAAAAAGCCAAGACAAGGCAATTCAGACTTTGGAAATCAATGAAATAGATTTGAAACTTTTCTTTTCCTTTTCTGTCATTTCCTTACTTTTCTTCCTCTTTTTCCAAAATCATAATTCTGAAGAGAGTCGCCAAAGATTTAGTCATTATAACTAATTCTAGTATCTTTGAATCAAGAGTAAAGAAATAGAAAAGCTGAAAAGAGGGTTCCTAGTCAAGCCTAATAGAAACTTGGATGAACAATGTTATTCTTCAGGAATAAGAAGAAGGGATAACAAGAGATAGAGAAAACAGCATAATTTTGACCAGTTCTTTCATCTCTTGGACTAGATTCCTTGCAACCATCTTTTTATTTCTATGAACATTATGTAATATCTTTCCCTGAACATGCTTTTGAAGTAATCAGTCTCTAATATGCATTTCCCCCTCAACTTTACTACCTTTTTCACTTACTCATGCCACTGAACAAAATATTTCCTATTAACAGAACTCCACGCTATTCTGTGGCACTTTGTAGTCAGTCAGTTACTTTGTTCCAAGCAGCTCCTGAAACTTCTTTCCTTAAGTTTACTTTTCACTTGGGAAATTAACATTTTCCTAACATTTTTTTTCCGTATAAAAATTGAATTTGGGTTTTTGGTTTTTCTGTAGGACATGTGTAATTTATCCAATTTTTGAAAAAGCAGTCTTTTCTATAAATAAAAAATGATGCAATATGTTTCCCTTTGGCATAGATTTTGTAGCCTTTTACAACAATAACATTTTTTTCAATGAAATTTTCATATTCTGTTTAATACTTGATATGCAGATGATATGTTTGGACTGTGAATGCCAGGGCGGTCACTGGATGAGCCCTGTAGCTATGGATCTCCACTGGCCCTCATGGACTTGGTTAATCAAGGCTTGCATGCAGCTCTTTTTAATAATTAAAAGAAGATACAGACTAGGTTGCCAGTCTTAGTCATATCAGTGAAATATGCAGCAGATAAAGACAGTATAAGTTGGTATACATTTGGGGCAGAATACCACAGGCTCGACCAAAGTGTAATTTAATAGCAAGCACATTCATGCTATCCTATGTAAACTTAAGTTTCACCAGTTTTCAAGTCAATACACTGTTGCCCTTCTCCCATCAACTAGCAAATACATGCAGCATATTGATAAATTTAGAATGCAAACTAAAGCACAATGTGATTTACTTAGCTTTTGTTTTAGAGCAGGGGCATCAAACTGGCGGCCTGCGAGCTGGATGCATCATGGCAAAACCGTGCCCATCCCATTGCCAGCAATGGAAAAAAAGTCGCGATACGTTGTGATACCTCACGTGATGTTGCGAGTTTGACACCCCTGGTTTAGAGTGTTACATGATATTAGTCAGTGTGGTTTATGTTTATGGTTTAGTTGTGCACTAATCATTGTCCTGTTTAAATAATTCCTGGAATACTTAACCACAAATAATTAGGGATTCTGTTTGCATGCCATGCCAAGCATAGTTTTACTGTATTCTTACAGCATTTTTCAAGATTACAGAGGTGAGTGAATCCAGCCCAGTTGATCAGCCATCAGTTTGATCTATTTTGTAAGTCCAGAAAATGGGTTAATTCTATCAACTTAAAATTTTGTGCAAATTTCTGGTATTTATGTCTGAAATGGAATTCTTTCAAGAAAAAAAAGGACAAAATTGTGCTAGCAATGGCCTTCAGCATTGATAAAGTTAGCATGTTGAAATGAAAATAGTAAAGTTTCTAATCAGGAAAAAAAAATAAGTTTCTTGGGACAAGCAATTAGCTATGTGAAACCCAGGCTGTTTTTAAACAAACTGATACAATCCTAGGAGATTCAAGAACGGATGGAACCCATTAAGTCTAAGTTCTTCTGCAGGTAGGAAACAACATTAGAGGCACCTAAACAGTTTATAATCTGCATTGCAGCAACACATCCAAAAAGCTGCAGCAAAATGCTCTACAAATTTCTGAGGCTTGTATTTATCATGACGCTTAACTACACCTGTCTTCAGTGATTTTCACCTCCCTGTATGTTGTTTTCCTAAATCTTTGAAATAAATGCCTCCCTCAAAAGCCGAACATTGAAGTAGAATCTGAAAGCAATGCCATCCAAGATGCCTTCTGTACTCAAGTTATTACATGTGAACAATTTCATCGAGATAATGTTTGAACAACGGAAGTCGCAAAAGCCAATATTTGGCCTATATCTCAGACTTAGACCTGCAGATGTGCAATGCATGATGTTTCTGTCGCTTCCAAGCCAGAAGACATCTGTGGGCTGTCTGGATATAAAGATCTCCTGAGATTCATCTTCTTCTGCCTTTTCACTTAGATGTCTCCAGGCAGAACTTATGATCTATGATTCATAAGTGTAATGAAAGGAAACTTGGACTATGACCTGTTCAATACCGGCCTGCCAGAAATCCCAGCAAAAGACTCTCTTTCAGTGAAGGGTTTTACATTATCTGCAGAGAGTGACCTGAAGATACATAGAAATCTGGACTACCATTAATAAAAGAAAGCTGAATAGGTCACACAGAGATGCACACAATCCCAACATTCTACAATATTTGAAGTAGTATGTGGCCAACAAGTCCTCTAAAGAGAGGTATAAACAAAGATTCCTGCAGAAAGGATATGAATTCCCTCAAAAATTTCATTAGTGCTTTTTTTGTTATCTTAATGAGGTTCATTTCTGATTTCAGCAGCAACATGCTCCAGTAAGAGCTTCTTTCATTTAGCTATCAGTTTTATTGTCAATAAAACCCTTGTTTTCTCATGCATTGGTGGCATTCCCATAAAATCTAGGTGAGTGTAATCCAAAACAAGTGGATCCTGCAAACTCTGCAGGACAAAGACTGAAATAAATAATAATTTCTCCAGCACTGGAGATGGAGAATCCACCAATGGGTTTAGACTGTATTCCTGCCCAATCAGATCAAGTCAGCCAAAGTTGCCACGCCCGTCTTGGACCATAGAGATCCCAGTCTTGACTTGATCTTGCCCAGGACAGACGTGCAAGTTTGGCTCTTAGGCAGGTACAGTCTCCATTGGTGGATTTTCCAGAACCAGTAGTTCAGCAGTGCTGTATTCAGCACAGAAATTGGCTTTATATTAATAATTTAATTTCCATCCAGGAACATTCCAAAAAATCTTCCATTTAAAAGGTTCCAGTGGGAGGGGGGAAATACCTGTAGTTCCAAGGAAGGGGCTCCTTCCTTTTCTTCTTCTCTTTGCCTTCCCTTTCTCCCCTTTCATATACAGACCTCACCAAAGCCCCTAAATTACCCTTTTCTATCATCTGCGGACTAACAGAGGTTAGTCCCCAGCTGATCCTAAATCAGCCCAATTGTTGCTGGAGCTTGCGGCCACAGCTCCATTGCCTCGTGGCAGGCTCGGGGGGGGGGGGAGAGGTCTTCCTTAGCCAAGCCTGCCCTCTTTCGGATTTTCACATTCTCAATTGCTTTCACGGAGCTGCAACTGCAGCTCCGTTGCTCATTTAAGCCTCGTGTCCCTTCTTCCAGTTGATTTGTTTACCTTGCAACTGCGATTGTCCCTCTCAGCCCTCAGGCGCGCCGCTTGCCAAACGGCAATAGATGATCAGCTGTTTGGCGGCGAACAGAGGGACAAAGAAAATTTTGCAAAAGCTATTAGTTTGGGGCGGAGTTCTCCCAAACAGAGAGGTCACTAGCAGTGTGCAGCCTTTTTTCCAGACCCTTCAGCCGCTTAGTTACAGCGACCGCCATTTTGGCCACGTGAAGCTGAATCCGGAAAGAAACTGCAGCGTTCTATAAATAATATTGGAGGAAGGGGCTCCTTCCTCCTCTTTGAGGACAGTTTTCCCTGTTGCTGGGAAAAGGAATTATAGTTGGGCTAGTGGACTTAGCAGGCAGACTGGGAATTGTATATTCCCGGTTCCACCATACCAGGCAGGATTTTTGCCCCAATCCATCACATGCTCTGGAACGACAATGGCACAGTCTGGATGTCCGCAGGGCTCTTCGGTATTATCTTTTGAGGACAGCGGAGTTCCGCAAATCAGAAGCCCTCTTTGTGTCCTTTCATTCCTCCTCCATGGGTCGGAAGGTTTCCTCTTCCACAATTGGTAGGTGGATCAGGGCATGCATTGCCGGGGCTTATCAAGCTGAGTCATTGCCAGTTCCACGTCGTGTTACAGCCCACTCTACACAGAGTGCAGCTACTTCGGCAGCATGGGCCACCCAGGCGTCCATTGAGGACGTCTGCAGGGCGGCTACATGGACTTCACCATCTCCTTTCATACAACAGTACAAGATTGACAGATTTGCCTCGGCTGAGGCCTCATTCGGGAGGAGAGTTCTACAACAGGTTTTACATCAAAGTGCCACACCAGACCAGTCTACTACCCACCCTCAGGGACAGTAGGCTTTGGTATGCCCCATTGGTGGATTCTCCATCTCCAGTGCTGGAGAAGAGGCGTTGTCTTACCTGAACACCTTTTCTCAGCATGGTGATGGAGAATCCACTCCCGCCCTTGTAGGTCATTTAGGCCTAGGGTTAGTTAATTGTGTGAGCCACAACGTCTTGCTGTCAGTCAATGGCTATGCTTGCGGCAAGATCAAGTCAAGACTGGGATCTCTATGGTCCAGGACAGGTGTGGCAACTTTGGCTGACTTGATCTGATTGGGCAGGAATACAGTCTAAAGCCATTGGTGGATTCTCCATCTCCGTGCTGAGAAAAGGCATTCAGGTAAAACAACGCCCCTTCTCTTCATGTTCAAGGCTTTCAACATATAAATGTTTCGTATGGACAATTATATAACACATCTGAAACATGTGCTATCTTTTAGCAATCTAATATGAACCATGTGCAGTGTTGTACATAACTTGTCTTCATGCATACATGCGTAGGAACCCTTGATTACATTCTGCAGGTGAATATCCCACCTTTTAAATTTAATATTTTTATCCCTCCTTTATTATTTTTGCAAATAACACAGGTTGGTGAACATACTTAAGACTCCTCCCTCCTCCTATTTACCCCACAACAACCACCCTGTGAGGTGAGATAAACTGAGACAGAGTGACTGACCCAAGGTCACTCAGCTGGCTTTCATGCCTAAGGGAGGGCTAGAACTCATGGTCACCTGGTTTTTAGCCTTGTGTCTTAACCGCTAGACCAAGTTGGCTCTCTGATTATATGCCGTCAAGTCATATAGCGACCACATAGATAAATTTTATCCAAGATGCCGTATCCCTAACTTGTTCTTTCAATATTTTCAATGGTATATTCTTCTCCATTGTAGACCATCCGCAGGTCATTCTCTTCTTCTGTTTCCTTTTACGTTTCCAAGCATTGGGGTCTTTTCAAGAGAGCTGGGTCTTCCCGTAATGTGTCAGAGGTAGGATAATTTGAGGGTAGTCATTTATGCCTCAAGTGGGATTTGTTTGATGAGCCATCAGTATTTATTTATTTATATATTTATTTCTCAAATTTATATAGCTGCCCATCTCACAAAACAAGTGACTCTGGCCAGCATTTTCTGGGCTATCCGTGGTATTCTCAGAAGCCTTCTAAGAACTTTCTTTTTAAATGTTCCTCTAAGCATGCAGGGACCATCTTAAAATACTCAACAGCAGATGGACTTCCTCCTTTTTCTACAGAATTTGTTATTGTTTGGAATGTTTCTGGTCTTTTTCTAAATAGGCTCCCTTCCCTGCCGAGATCCTTGTTCCAAATTGTAAAATTATTTAACTACACCAGTAGTGGTGTCCTTCTTGAGCAGTTTCTTAATCATCACCCGCACTATACACAGTTGTAAATAACCTTTCACCTGAAGCCCTACTATAGGAGGAGTGTTTGTCTTCTTTATCTTGAACATAAAAAGCCAATACTTCCTAGGATGAAGGTAGCCAAAACTATAAAAACAGAAACAAAAGGCCAGCTGTTCCAGAAAGCTTTTGCTGCTAAGCTGAAGGCAATGTCTTTCCACATGCTGCAAGTGAGGCTTACCAGTGCCTGCTTTAAGAAGTCATGAGCGTCACTATGGGACTCATAACAAAATGCATGCTTTTCATCATCTGAATTCAATTGCGGTCTACATCTCATGATGGGCCAGGCATGAGATACACCTCATTTTTCCTTTTAATATCTTCTCACATTTCCTAATGCCGAACTTCCAAACAACCTAAGAAACATACAGTAGTGGCCAAAAGTGTATTTTTGAGGTTTGATGGCTAATAACACCACTTTTTTTGGAGTAGTATCATAAAATTATATTCAGTGGAAAGATAATTTAATCAAGAATGTAATGCAACATAGTTTGTTCAATTATCTGTACTGTATTCTATGAAAAGTTATAGCCAAATAATCAGAAAAAGGAAGCACAACTTGCTTAAGTTGATATCAGGTAGCTTTCCTTCATATGATTGTAGCCCATGAGCAAGAGTGTTTAGAGAGCCAATCAGGTGTCATCTTGTTTTGCCAATGAGCCAATCAGATCACAGTAGGATTCAGTTATTGATGTCATATATTGAAGCTGAGAGGAGGACATTTGTCTGTTATGTAATCGCTATCAAGTTGGTTGGGTTTTTTTCCCTTTCATTTAGTGAGCTTGTAAAACGTAATAAAATTAAAGTAATGGTGCAAAGAGTTGACTGGTTGCCCAGAAAGTGATGTAAAATGTATTATTAAGTGAACAAGGCTACAGTTATAAAGAAATTAGAAGAAAAATTGGTGGAAACTTAACCAAAGGTGGCATTTCTACTGTACACTTTTCCCAAAAGGTTTCCACAATTTTGGCCACTACTGTACAGTACATACAAATCACATTGTTCTTTTTAAAAAATAAATAGCATTATACAAAAAAGAGAGTAGTAATCATAAGTCCAATAAATTTATGCATAAGTTAAAAAGGGAAATACACCGAAACTATTCACCATATCTTTCTGTCTTGATGTCTACCACTTGCAGAGATTGATTTATCCTAAAACTTCTCACTTCACTTCCTGCTTCTCAGAAACATTTATTCCTCCTTCATATATTTGTTTTGTGATTTGGTCAATATCATTCAGTATCTCTCTGTGAGTAAACCATCCAAACAAACCATCTCAATACTAATCACTCTCTCTGGTTCTTAAGGTCAAGCCAATCTCATTACTGAAATTACTGAAACATCATGCTAATACACCAATTTTATAGGTCTTCTGAACACAAAAGATAAATTTATGCCTTGGTGTTTTTTCACCTCCCCCTTATAGAAATTGCTTCTGTTTTTTTAGATTAACAGACAAATGGCATCTAAAAGCATCATGGAGGTAGCATTTTATAAATAGCAATAATCTTCTGAATAAAACCATCCTAGGAATAGAGACGTTGCTACATTTTTTTTAATCAAGCACTATTAAAGATCTGAGATCTAATACCAGGTAATCTGTGAAGAGCTTTTCATAATCCCTTGCAGCTCATACACTTCAAATACTGTCAAGGAAGAAAATATAACATCTTTGACTTCAGTTCCTGCTCATGTTACAAATTTAGGTTTATGATCTTGTTTTTCCTCAGTATACCTGTATACTTCCTCAGCATACTTGTATTCAGCAGCATACTTGTATACTTCCTCTTCCCATTTTCCTCCTTATAATCCAATAACTTTTATACACACACTTAAGATTATAACATACTGTCTCTTGCCTAATTTTGTATGAAATTTTCACTGCTCTGCACATTTTGTATCAGAATGTAAACATATGGACATATATAATTATTGTGTGCAGCAGTGCATTGCAATATTTGGAGAAGTGGAACATCCAAAGGAGAGCTCTCTTTTGATTCACATATTAATTGCAAATTAAATCACTAAAATATGTGGACAAAAATAATTTTTGCCCTTCCCTAAAGGCAGATCTCTAGGGGTTTTGTTGTCTGACATGTGCTCTTCATAAGGTTCCACACAATAGGAAAGTGACTTTCATCTGAGTGGTATATAAAAGGTTAAGTGCATTTGCTACTGCAATAAATGCTACTTTTATAAACAATAAAACCTTATAAAACAAATTAAAGCCATGTCATAAAATGGGAAATAAAAGACAAATTCTCTACTATACATTTGTGCAGAATAAACCATTGGCATAGTTTTTAACAAGCCAGTTAATAACAAGTTTGTTGTTTATATTATAAATTTGAAATTATTATAAATCTGAAAAAAGTGATAAGTAATAAATCTACAAATGCAGCTGTTGCTTCTGCAGTAAGCCAAAATGTTAAACCTCACATCAGCTGTTGAGAAGTTTAATTATTGTTATTTTTTAAAAAATCCTATTTATTTTTTCAGTGCTCTATAAAGTGCATCATAATCATAACCATAACCAACAAAACACAAATCGTGGGCTGTAAAAGTCCTGAAGATTAAGATACAGTTTTAAAAGTTAGGAAAAAGGCCTGGATCATTTTTGTCCAATAGAACAGACCATAGCTTAGAAATGAACTTTGCTATAACAATAAGCACATGATCTAAAAAAAAAAAACACCAACTTACAAGTACATCTGGCCTTAGAATTAGACAGAGGGAGGAAATGGTCTCAAATGGCAGCAGCTAAGAGGCTTGCTGCCTTCAGCTTTAATAGAAGACAACTAGATTTTTGTCTATGTCAAAGATCTAGCAGCCAGTCCAATGCACTATATCTGTAGACTATTGTAATCTAGTTGCTGCCTATGTAGTTTTTGGCCATGTGAAATACAATATCCAGTTCGATTACCATGTGTGTACACTTTTAGCTGCTTTGTTAGGACTGAACATTGCCTGAGGTAAACCATCATGGAGGTAGTCTACACTCCATACCCTACCAGCCACACCAGAAGCAGTTAATGGTTAACTTTCTTGGATATACCTTGTTGTAACTCTATGGTGCCATATTATGGCAATTTTATCCTAATTTAATATTTTACCTCATCTATTGTATTCGTGTTTGTATGTACTGTATAATGTGTTTTATTAGTGTTGTATATCAGTGATTGAGTGACCTCTGTAGTTGTCATATGGTAAATCAATAAATAAAATCGCCAGACTCCTTCAACTTGAATTTAAATGACTTCATGGACCTGTCCACCAATTTTCTTGACAACGCTATGGAAATGGTTTGCTGTAATGGGGAGTAGCTGGCCTTTTTAGGAACAAGCCAGCCTGATGTCTCTAAAGGAAGTCATCTGAGCCCTGATATCCAATAGAAGAAAAGAAGGAGGCTCTGTCAGGATTTGGGTTTTGGGTGTCTTGTGGAGTTCTAGATGAGCAGAAGATGGCCTTCGGTCAGCTTGGAAATTCAATTTTGTGGCAGGAATTAGAATTGCATTATTTTTTGCTATTTTTATAATATCTGGTGTATGGAACCTTATTTTCTTTTTTGCATCTTTAGTGATATTTCAGTCCTGGAATTGACTAGTGGCCTTCTAGCTCTCCTATCCCTTCGTCTGCTTGGCTGAGCTACATAATCCTCAAATTTTGGGTGTTTGGTTTTTTCTCTTTGAATTCAGCCAAAGTCAAGGTGAGAGTGAGGATTGCCTCTTCTATCCTCTCCTGGTTCCCCACAGGGCTGGTGTGTGTGTGTGTGTGTGTGTGTGTGTGTGTGTGTGTGTGTGAGAGAGAGAGAGAGAGAGAGAGAGAGAGAGAGAGAGAGAGAGAGAGAGAGAGAGAGAGAGAGAGAGAGAGAGAGAGAGAGAGAGAGAGAGAGAGAGAGAGAGAGGGAACAAAGGGACCTAATTTTCCAGTTGCTGCTCACCCAGAAGGGTGGTTATTGCAGAACTGAAGGACCTCTGAGAAGGATCTGGTTGAACCCTGAGGATGCCTAAAAATCTGGGGTTTTTAAAAATTTATCCCAGCATTTTACGGTGATAGGGTTTTCTGCTATTCAAATGCCACCCATCAACCCTGCCTAGTTTTTCAAGTTCAGCCATGGTTGGTTAAGTGTCCAATTGGAGAATTTAAAATGCAGTTTAGCATTTGTTTTTTCTCTGAAGATAATGCCATTATTACCTGTCCAATGTCCAATGTTTCAGGAAGGTCTGTTAAGAGCTTGAGATGGAAAAAAATGAAACTTTGATCTTGGGATTTACTGATTAGATTGATTTGTTGTTATAGAAATGGCTAATTTGTACTATTCTGGAAAAGTAAAAAGTGGAGGTTCGATGTTAATGTTTTATTCTACTGCAACAGAGGAAGTTGGAAGTCAATGCTCTTTTTTCTTTCTCCCCCCCCCCTCACCCTCACTTCTTTTTCTCTTTTCCTTCCCCACTGGGTCCTACTCTCTGGTTTTTTTTTTTTTGTATTTTGTATTTAATTTTATAATACAATAAAATGTTACAATATAAAAAAGGAAAGGTCTGTTAAGAGTCCTCTTGCACCACCAAAGTGAGATGTCCACAATGAAACACAAGGCCTTTTCTGTGGGGACTGCACATTTTTTATCCCCAGAAGTCCATAAAGCTCCCTCCCTTATCATTTTGTCTTACTGTTAAAGAAATTTAAAGACAGTTTTGTTTTCCTGAGCTTTCAACTGCAGCTAGGTTTTGTTAGTATCGTCTTGTGGAAAAGTTGATTATTTATTGCTGATATGTGGTTCCTGATGATTTTTTAAAATGATCTTGATTTATTTTATTATTGCAGCTGTCACTTTATCTTCTTGTAACCTGTCTAAAGGCTTTTGAGATAGGCATACTATAAACATTGCCAAACAAACACTTTTTAAAAATCTCTTTCCAGTAAATCTCTACTTGTTTTTCCCATATTGATTCTCTTGTTAGTATTGTTTCATAGATACGTCCTTAAGAGAGAGTGGTTCCCGTTGGTTGACAATTAAATTTTAAGAAACATATTAAACCTAGGGATAGAAAACCTAGCCAGTGGATAGGCTATTCTGAGCAAACGTTGATCGAACACAGCAAAGAGACAAACCATAAGCAACATTTAGTAGTGTGTCTTTTGCAGTATAGGGGTGATAGTAATTGGAGAATTAACTCAGCCGTAGAAAGTAGAACTGGATGGGTGAAGAAATTTGAGCAAAAAACAAAACAAAAAAAATCTTATAATAATTCTTTCAATATATTCTTCTTTGGTTTGTTACTGAGAACAGATGGTCAGTCACGACAAAATGACAGACACAAGTAAAGAAGTTATTGCTGTGCCAATCAGCATCCTCTCTGTTTAATAACTCTGTCTGTTTATGTATCTAATACATAAATATTAAGGTTTTTCAGGCTCTAATGAATGTCTGCATTCTGAATTCAGAGATTTCTTATGGAATTTTTATACCTTTCATTTATTTTTTGTCGCCTTTTGCTCTCCCGACTCATTTATTTAACTTTAATATTCTATGCCCTGAGGATGTCTGCCATTTAGTTCCTGTTGGATATGCATGTTTTAGTAGCAACATGTGTTATACATGTTGCAATATTTTGGTTATAGTAATAAAGACAACAATGAATAAGGGCAAAGGAATGTATAGGGCATATCACTGATATACTATATGGTATACTATATATATATCA
Source organism: Bothrops alternatus (assembly GCA_034064705.1). Lineage (NCBI taxonomy): Eukaryota > Metazoa > Chordata > Lepidosauria > Squamata > Viperidae > Bothrops > Bothrops alternatus. The sequence continues at coordinate 10,240,893 of JARGCV010000031.1, forward strand.
TATACTAGCCCAATGTGCCCCAATTTATAAACTCATCTGATGTCACACCTGCTTTTTTAACTATCTTCATCAGGGATTCTAAAAATATTAGATGTTTCACTGTTGTACAATTCCAATGTTGTGACATATCACAGGATTGTGCAGAACTTTAAATAAATGAGTTTTGGGGAGGAGAAACTGATAAATGGTGGCAAAAATGAGCCCTTTTAATCACAACTGGAAATGTAAAAAATCATAATTTGCTCCCTTCTATCCATGGGATAATACAATAATGCAAAATATAGCATTTGAAAAATGAAAGGAATCTCTTTTTGTAAATCACCAGCGAGAATTACCTGAAATTCTTGAAATTGCATGTTGCAAAAGTATCTACAATTTCAGATTCCAGTTCAGATGACACACAAATGTGGGTGTGCATGCGTGTTCATGAAACCTATCTGGAAAGGCCCAACAGATCCCAAGTAAACTCTATATCACTAAGTGGCATGGGAAAAGCTCATGTCTGTTAAATAATTGTGCAAAGAGACAAGGTAAATGAAGAGGTAGTATAACTGTGCACTGTGCAGTGCTTTCAAACTAAACCTAAACAGATGTCCCAGAACATGAACATAATAACATTGTCTTAAGTTCTTGCCATATCTTTCATGGGATCTCATAGCAGCCCATTGCAGACTGCATGTAACCCCTGGAAAAGACGTGGAAGTTTCAAAAATGCATCATACCATGCAACACCTTTTTTGTATGAAATCTGAAGCACAGCACAGCCCTGATAAATTGCAAAAATGACTGTGAATGCCCTTGGTTTCATTACAATAAACTTTTTTTTTCTGCCGTTAGTTTCTCACAAAACCCCATCAGATTTTGGAGAACCATAGAGTTCCACAGACCACAAGTTTTTTTCTTATAGTTAACTTTACCTGTATCTTGTTCTCCAACTCTAAATTCATGTTCCCTCTTATCTTTACTTGTAATAGAAGTCTCAGTTTTGCCTAACATCTTTTCTCTGTTTGTTTAGAAGAACTGGCAGAACCGGGGGGGGGCGGAGTTGAAAGAGGGATCAGCCTAGAATCCCTACATAGTCACAAGCAGACTAAGTCCAACCCCCCTTACATTCTGGTGACTCTTATCTAACTCAGAATCAGAGAGGAATGCTGCCCCCTATAGTTGGCAATGACTAGTGGAGTAAAATCCACAGGGACTCCTTATCTAACTCCATGCAGGTGCTAACCATGCATAGGCATGAATAGAAATGCACCACTTTAATTGGGTCTCAAGTTTGGGCCTGATCTTTCAGGCCTGACAGTTTGGATTCATTTCTTGGATATCAAAAGAAGCAACAGCACGCAACAATGAATAAGCAACAGTTAACTCACTTGGCAATTTCCAAAAATATATTTCAAATGCAGAATAATCAATGGTTGGTATTTTCTTCAACTGGTGATGAGGACAGTAGCGGAAGAGGAACCAACATCTACTAATGATAATGATTTTCAAGTACTGTGTTTAGTGCAATGGAATGATTGCCATGTACTGTACATTTGTAATAGCTCTGCAAGCAACTTACCGGAACAAGAAATTTTTTAATTTCTTCCAGGGCATGACTCATCCGTGAATAAGCTTCTCCGGGAGGGGCAAACACTTCAATTAATACATGTAGTTCATCACTCAAGTGTGCATATTTGGCTTCCTCACTTTTTCTTAGTTCTTCTTCCTGTGGAGAAGAGTATTTTTAGAAATCACTTTGCATTGATTTACCATTTGTAAAGTAGCAAACCAAAGGTCATAATCTAGGCAGACTTTCAGCAAAACGAGAAACAATATCCCCATGAGAAACAACAAAATTCTTGTATAAATTACTTGACAATCTGAAAATCACTTTGTGTGGATAATGAAAACTAGCACAATTAACATCTGCAACAGATTTTAATCAATAAAGCATAGAATGGTTAATGCCTGACAGCGTATGGAAATTTTCACAATGCAAAAAAAAAAAAATCCCACTTCTGAAAAAAAGAAAAAAGGATCAATTCAGATTTCTTTCACCAGTGTACTTGATGTTATGATATCAAATATATCCTAAAGTACTATTTATTTTGTTTGGTTTATATTACCACTGTTCATCAAGAATTGTGCCCAGAATACTTTATTTTAAAAAAAGAAGAATCAAACTAGAAGAAACAATTATTAGTAAAATAGCTGAATACATATGTTAAAAACAGCAGCATTTATTGCAATATCTAAAAGTATTTATCAAAACTAAAATGTAATAACATGATAAAAAAAGGAGTTCCTGCAGATTTTACTCTGCTGGTCTTGGTCAACTGTAGGAGGTGGTGTTCATCTCCATTTCAAGGCCATTGAGCCAGCACTGTTCAAATACGTTTCCGTGGTCATGTGGCCAGCAAGACACCACAGAGCACTGTTACCTTCCCACTGAAGTTGTACCTATTTAGCCACTCACATTTGTAGGCTTTCGAACTGCTAGATTGGCAGGAGCTGGGGCAAGGATGGGAGCTCTCACCGACACATGGTGCTCGAGTCTTGAACCTGGGCTGCCAGCTTTCCATCTGACAAGCCTAGCATCTTAACTGCTGAGCCACCATGCTCTCCCAATAACATGGTGGATATGAGAGAAATCACTCTTCTTTAGAACCGCTCTGGGAGAAAAAGCAGTATTTTGGCTCTGGTTCTGGATACACACTACAGTAAGAGGAGCTCAGCCAAAGCTTATGAAATATGCAGGCCTTGGCATGTTGGAATTATCCCTAATCTTGTGTTGCAGGTGCTTAGACAGAAAACCTGGTTTATATTTTCCCCATATTCCAACTCAGTGCAATCTGTATAATGGCCAAGATAATAATAATAATCAGAAGCTGAGCTCAGATCTAGGGCATCTTTACCTCAAGCTGATTTCTTTAAACTTTTATGTGAAATAAAAATTCTAGACTAAATGCTCTGCTAGAAAGATGTAAGGAAAGAAACCGTCTCCTTGGAAGAACCAGTGAAGGCTTTCTCTTGCCATTTGTCTCTAGCACAGCAAATCAACTGCTGTGGTATTCTGCAAGTGTGGGGACAACTGCCAGCCTTTCGGGTCTTTAAGAAAAAAACAAGGAGTCACAGTCTACACTTTTTCTTCCACTAAGAGAAAAAACTAAAAAACTAAAAAAAAATTTTCCAGACATTTCCTTCATAGCTGCAGATCCATCAATTCTATTCATTCACTAGGATATGTAAAAAGAGTATGCTTTATGTCATACAAGCAGATTTCTACTTATGCGATGGAAATTTTTCTCTGCGTTCCCTCAAAACTTGCTGAAAAGGTTTGAGGATATACCAGAGCAGATATTTTAGGTGCACAAGATTTTATAGATGAACAGGAATTTCTGCTTCCCAGTTTTGTTGATAGAAATAATTCTGTGAGTAGAAATACGTGCCATAAGTGACATTTTCACAGAAGAAATATGGAGTTGTATTTCTTGAGTTATGAGATGCTTGGGGTGGGTGTGCTTTTTCATGTATCATGTTTTGTTGTTCATTATTTATAAATTTAGTGTTTACTCCTAGCACAAAGGGAATAACTATGTCATCTCCAGGAATGGTCAGTTTTCCTCTGTTCTTTGGTAATTTCATGGGAATGAAAGACTTTTGATTTTATAGAATAAAATCTATATTCAGACCAACTCCAGAATGCATCCTTTTTGTTTTCTTCACTGACAGAGTTTGACTGTTGTTCATTCATCATCGTTGATGAAGACCTTTTAATTTTTTAATATTATTTTAAGATTAGATGTGTTGTGTCTGAAGATGAGTAATCCTGCTACTTCGGGCATAGAATTTACTTGTACGTGTTGAACAGATATGTGTAGGCACTGCAGAGTAGTAAGTCTACTGCTCACACTTACATTGTGCTTCAGCAGTGTATCTTGTTTCATAAGCTTGACAGTCCTTGTGGATGAGGCCATCCCAGGGAAGGTAGCTTTATGCCAGCATTTACAAGGGGATCCTATCTATATCAAGTAACTTCAGGAAGGCACTTAGTGTGTCTTTGAAATGTTTGTTCTGCCTTCCATGTGAGCATCTTCTACCAGAGAGTTCCCCAATAGAAGCTGATTGGATATGTGCTCGTTCAGCATGTGGATGACATGACCTGTCCACCGGGTGTATACTCTCATCAGCAAAATGACTGTCCATAAGTGCTGGACTGATGGTAGGCATGCAACTTCAGTGACTGGTACCTTGTCTTGCCATCTGATGCCTAATAGGAGCCATGGTGGCACAGTGGTTAGAATGCAGTATTGCAGGCTAATTCTGCCGACTGCCAGAAGTTCGATCCTCGGTGACTCACAATTGACTCAGCCTTGCATTCTTCTGAGGTCAGTAAAAGGAAGGCCCATAATGTTGAAGACAATATGCTGACACTGTAAAGTGCTTAGAGAGACCTGTAAAGCACTATGGAGTAGTATATAAGTCTAAGTGTTATTGCTATTGTTAATATCCTGCAAAAGTTCCAGCAATGTAGAAATGGTTGAGCAGTCTTGCATGCCTTCGATGCATAGTCCATGTTTCACAGGCACATACACAAAGCTACAGTTAACTTCTGCATCAATAGTTACTGCTCAAGAGAGGGTACTCCCAATGTAATTGGACTGATCATTACCTGACATTTCTGACAGGGATTTTGGGTTCTGTCTACAGAATATGCATGAAGAGCAGGCTATTGGTGACTTCAATCTTTTGGAAATCCCTGGCCATCATGTCATCATGGAAATAGTGTATCATCTGAATTAATTCTGTGAGGTAGACAAAATTTGACATGATCCTTCACAGGCCTTGCCAGCTAACAATTTCAAACGTTTTCATGAGATCAACAAAGAGTTTATGGAGATTCTCAATCGTCCAGGACATGGTTATCCCAATGGATCTTTTGGACTTTCTTGTTTTTTTTCCCTTTGAAAATATTTTGCATGTCATCCAAGAAGCATCTTCAGTTCTAACTGAATTAAGTTTGAACTGAAGAGGTTTCTTGGATGAGGAGTGAAACATTTTCAAAGGGAAACCCCCCCCCAAAATGCAATTGACTTTTGGAAAATGCACCATTGGGAGATCAATAAAGTGCTCCTGACACTTCTGAACTTGGTGTGTAGTAAAGATCATCTTGATAGTCCCACCATCTTTGCAGATGCTGCACTGTGACTCTGGCAGCAGGCACCACTCCAGATGAGTGATCAGTTGATTTACCAGGACTTTTGCAAGGTTTTTTTTCCCTGCAATGAGAGTAGAAAGATTTCTAATGAAGCTTCCTAATAGATTTACTAATGGAGAAGTCCACTTGGTGCTCTTTTTATGAAAGGAGGAGATCCAAGCAATACTATGATTTATAGAATACTTAGGAATAATTAATATATTTACACCATCTTTCTTAAGTCCTGGTCAACAAGAGCTTGAGTAGCAGAAAATAAATTGAGGTTCAAATCCAAAGATTGCCAAATCTTTTCCACAGAATGTAAATATGTTAGGTCACCTTGCAGAAGGCCTCATGTTGAAATTTTTTGATTATTTTGTTCATGGATGAGGCAACACATGACTCAAGCAAAACAAAGAAAAACTTCAAAAGCAGCCTTCCTCATTATGAACTCAGTCAGGACTAACCACTTTTTTAGTAAAGAGAGGGGAATGAAAGAAAAATATTTGCCTAGAGCAATGCTGCCACTTTATATCTAATTATGTTAAGTTGTTCTGGTAGACTTCGTATGTGACAAGTTTTCTGAATGATAATGTATGTCTGATGAGCCATGCAAAATTTGCAGGTTTTTCAGCTATCTAAGCACAATGCAAGGAACTATGTCTGAAATTGATGTTACTATTGAATTCTGAATAAGTTCAGAAGAGATCTATGTCTTTTTCCTGATGAATCTAGCAATATTGACCCTATTTTTAACTAGAAACTGCTGTCCATGTGTTAAGAATTTCATGGCATACAAAACAATAATTAAGTGTTTGACTAATGAGGTAGATGTAACTATTAGGCATATCAAAAGCATACAGTTTCTCAGTTGACTTTGAACTGTTGTCCCTAAAATGTTATTCTTTCTAGCTGATTTGAAAGAAACCAGCAGGAAGAGGGGACAGGCCCTATACGTTGCTCCTATTGTTACTAAATTCCCTGTGTGCTAATGGGAGATTCAGTCAATTATCGTTAATTTAATAATCAAAGTTTAGCCAATGTGTGTACTCAACCACAAAATCCCCAGGTCACAAAATCAATGCAAAATTCTCATGACTCTATAGGTTGCACTGCTATATATCTCTTCTGGATCAAAGTCTTCTGTTGGAAAAAAAAACCCAACTCCATTCTTGGAAGGTACTATATGAATCTAATTCATAATTACTTGATGTACAATACTATTCTGAATCCCTTGGCCAAAATGATTTTTTAAAAAAATGATAACAATTAATAGATGCCAGCCTGTGTATTCAGAAAGTTATTGAAAACTTGACATGTCTCTTAGGCTTGGAGCAGATAGGTGATTGAGCCCCTGTAGGTTGTTTTATTGTCATTTATACTATATCTTCTGAGTATGTATTATTTAAGCCACCCCTATTTTTTAAAATTTAAGACCCGTAGAGTCCTCTGGAGGTGGGCAACCTTTAAACTGAACAACTGAATAAAGTAAATAAATGAATAAAATAATAATAGCTACATAGAATTTTTATTACAGTTGCTGACCAGAACTGCAAACAGAAAATAAAAATAAAGTAAAAGCAAAATAATAAAATAAAATAAAATAAAACAATTGGGGGTAGATTCATTAGTGGACAATAAAACTTTGATTTATAGACAACATTTAGCTATGTTCCAAGAGCCTGAATTATACTGACCTGGTGACAAAAACTGCACATAAAAAAGATCAGAATTTGTTAAGTATTTTTTACCAGGCAAGGAGTTATAAGGTAAGTCCTTGAATCTCAACATTATTTTTATTATTTTACTATTTATTATTATAAAATAATGGATGGCAAATAATAAATAAATAAAACCACTGCTCTTATCTCCCCAAAATCCCCCCTCAGCCCATTTTTGACTCATGGATGAAGAAGAGATGTAAGATTTGTACTTTGGATATACTACATACTGTATATGGTTTGAGTCTTACAGTTTGTGATTTGCATTTCTTTCTACTAGTGGATTTTCTAGTATCTTTAATAAAACTTATTAAGAGCTGTGTCCTTTAATCTCCGTCTGAGATTAGTATTAGTTTGGCTGAAGTCTAACACATGAACATACTCTTCTGGTGACAAAATGTTTTGAATTCGTATTTTTCATACTTACTTTAGTATGAGAAAATAGCTTTTTTATTTTATATATTCACTTTCTGATTAAATTGTCTTTGTTTTTATCCAAAACAAACATATAATGCAATCTTTCAGATAATTTACAGATTTAAAAACAGATATCACTAGATTGCCTGCCAGGTGTTTCGACTGTAATAATCAACTGAGCTTTTTTCAGCAGTGTAATACAATATCCGCTCAATAAATGTGTAGGAATTCATGCCATAAGTCATGGCATAAAGCTAAAACGGATTTTGCAAATACCGTTATGCCCACCCCAAGGCCCAGCTGTAATAATGATAATAGTAAGTGATGGTTTTATAAGGATAAGGTAAAAAAAAATTAGGTAAATCAAGCAAGACCTAAATTGCTTTCTGCCAAGCTAGTACAAAATATTTATCACCTGTGGGATAGCACAATACAACGTCGTCTAGCATTTTAAGTGTAGAAGCCAGCCAGACAGTTGGATTTTGTAAGACTGGTGACAGCAGGATGGTTTATGAGGATTAGGAGAAGATGTGGAGCATGCTTGTTGCCTCCTATCCTTTGTTATCAGGCTTCCAACATATGCTACATTCAGTTATTGAATTTCTGCCTAACTATAGGACTAACCCTGACTTTCCAAAGTCCCCTATGAGATCCTTTAATAAGTTGGCCTTTCTCTTTCTCTATAACTTGAACTACTAGGAAGTCAGCTCAGATGAATTTAAAAACAAATCTGCCAGAGTTAAATCCATTCTAAAATACCCAGAGAAGTCATTAGCTATTTTTACATGCTCTGGCATATATACATGATACCAAGTTCAATTAAAATGCAGATGTACTCATCACCAAGGAAGGCTGGTTAGATTTCAGATGAAAGAGGGTTGAAATTGTCTGAATTTTCTAACTACTCATATTCTAATGTAATTTTCTATGATATACAGTTTTCCACTGGGAGAATAATTTCTACTTTATTCGGGAAAGGAAGCAGATGTTTGCTGACTGTTCGACTCAGTTAAGATTTGGAAAGCCAATACACTTGCCCACTCAACAGGCCATTAAGACCTGTTACTTTTCCCTCCCAGACATGAGAGCTGGGATATATAAGTGTATCTGTTTTGTGAATTGTTAGAAGGAGCTTCAGTTTTTTTGTTTTAGCTTATTTTAACTTTGCCTAATTATAGCAATGCCAATAGCATTCAGTTTTATATACCATCCCATAGCGGTTTACAGCACTCACTAGGTGGTTGTTATTATTATTATTATTATTATTATTATTATTATTATTATTATTATTATTATTATTATTAATTAGATTTCTATGCCGCCCTATTCCAAGAACTCAGGGCGGCTCACAGCATGAATACTAACATAAAGAAATCCAATATTAAAATACATTATAAAACCCATTAATTTAAAAAAAAAACACCAATCAACCAGAAACAGACATACAAACATACATACACTGGCTGGGGCAAGGTGCTAACTGCCCCAGGCCTGCCGGCAAAGATGGGTCTTCAATAATTTGCGAATGTCAGCATTATTTGCATATTGCCTCCAACAATCTGGGTCCTCATTTACCGACCTCGGAAAGATGGGAGACTGAGTCAACCTTGAACTGGTCAGGATCGAACTCTTGGCTATGGGCAGTGTTTGCCCGTAATACTACATTCTAATCACGGCACCACCAGGGCTCTGATTATGGGTGTCCTTTTTTTACATTATATTGTGTTTGTAAATTGGTTATTAGCCTCCCTGGGTTATGGATTTAACATAGACAGTCATTAAATTTTCTAAATAAATAAATACTAAATAATCAATAATCCCCCTCAAAAAGCTGCCCCTAAGGAGGAACTTTTGAAATCATAAGAGATCTGTGGAAGACTGGGGGGGAAAAAATACACACTCTGTTTGGCACTAAGTTAATCCATATGCAGCTAGTCTGTAAGATATGCATAAATTGTTCCAGGATGATTGTCAAGAAGAGCTGAATCCCTGAAAACAGCTGCAAGCATTTTTCCATTTAGTATTGTATGACTTAATACAAATTCAAGAGTGCATTGAAGACCGGCTTGGGACAGTTAAGCATGTGGCCTATTTACTTTATTATTTGTAATTATTACCCTGCCTTTCTAGCTCATAAGAAGTTAAGTCAGGGAAAAACATAAATATTTACACAGATTGTTTGATATTTTTGGATTTTTAGTTCTCAACTAAGGATCTATTATTTAGCAAACCCTATTGGGCTAAAATGAAAAGTCTAATTTTGAGGAAGTACTTTCCAAATCCCACAGAATTGATATCCAGATTTTGGCTGAGAAATAAAAAGAGCTGTAGCGAGAGAGATTGTAATATCAGATGCTGGGAGCCAGTTCAACAAATCAGAAAATGCATCTTGTCTTTGATTCTTTCATATCAAAAGAAAAGCGTCGCATTCGATAATAGAGGACCGTTGTGCCGTAAAGCCATTCAGAGCACCTTAAGGTGCTCCAATTTGCCAAAACATAATCATAAGGACTGATTCAAATAACAATAACAATACAGTTGGACGGGACCGTGGAGGTCATCTAGTCCAACCCCCTGCTCAGGCAGGAAACCAGATAAAACCAAATGCCTGGCTTGATTTAGGTACTTGAAAAGGCTTTGACAAAATCTGCTGAACAAGTACAGAGGCCCATTTTCTGTCCAATCAGAGGAAAGACTTAAAGTGCATCAGCCTCTTTCATGTTTACTTAGAAAAGTTAATGTGTCTAATTCTCCAGTAAAGGAGATGGAGAATCCACCATTGGGGTTTCTCTGTCTACCTGCTCTTGAGACCAAGTAGCCAAACTTGACACGCCCCCTCTTGCTAGGAGACCCAGTCTTGACTTGGTCTCAAGCTCCTGAAGACATATCAGGTTTGGCTCTCTCAGCAGATAGCAGGTTAGAGATCCATTGGTGAATTCTCCTTTCCCTAATAGTTACCCTCAACAATTTAATTAAATAATAAATTTGGAATCCTTCCCTACTTCCCTGCAGCGCTGGGATCAGTGCTGACTCAAATCACATGATTTGAGGAGTGAGGGGTGGGGGGAGGTCTCTGCAGCTTTCCTTTCTTTCCCTTTCCCCAGGGCTCTGGGGAAAAACCTTTCTGAGAAAGTGCTGCTTTGAGTATATCCCTAATCCTCCCCTCCTTTGAGCTACAGGGCAGAAAATCATGCTGCAGGTCTGAGATTCAATTTTGCGTTTGGGACCTCCGGAGTCATCTCTGGCAGCTGGGGACAACCGTGGACGCCATTTTAGTTGCCATCGAAGGCAACGAACTTAATTTTGGTCTTAGGAGCCTCATTTTTTTCCTGCCGTTTGGAGGTAGTCTTGCTAATTATCTTCCGGTGCAGCATTTAGCGCTGCCAACATGATCGCCCCAGCACCCAGAAATTTTGCCTTTTTTGGCCTGCGGAGGCCATTCTCAGCGGAGAGCAAGTTGCGGCCACCATTTTGGGGCCACCGCCAAAGGCAACCAGTTGCAAACGGCCTTCTTCAGCGTCCTAGTCATTCTGTCCTTCATCAGTGGCTCAGTTTACTCAACTTTCAGGAATTTGGTTCCCTGCTCAGGCTGTACACCTCTGGGCATAAAATAAGCTATGGCAACTCCCAGCAGCTGCCCTCTTGAACACCACGTGGGAGCTTCTTTAGGCCCCATGAGGCCTACTCGCAGTAGTTGGCCTGACCCAGGCCACATCTGAGGTGTGTGTTTCTTTCCTTTCAGATCACTTGCTATAATACAACCACAAATTGCTAAGCCGTCATTTTGAGCCTCATCCTTTCCTTGCCAGGCCTTTTCTCAGGCCCTCTGCGCCCTTCATTGGGGCTTTTCTGGTGCAACTTGACTGGCCGCCTAAAGCCTCCGGCGGAGCCCAGAGCAGGTCCCCAACCATGCCTTCGGCATCAACCTCATTTGCCATGACCAAAGCCCAGAGAGATTGTTTTCTGGTCAGGTGGTCAGGGGAGCAGTCTTCGTTACTTGCTCCAATTTCATTTCCACCAACTGTTTGCCTGCCAGAGCTCTGCCTCAGTTTCCCTGAGACAGCTAAACCAGGATGGAGGACTCCATGATGCCTCAACCCATGAGCGTGGCCTCCCCATCCTCTAGTTACGGCCGGCACAAAACCTCTGAACAGGAGGCGGCAGGCAAGCTCAAATCCAAGGCTAAGGCCACTCTCAAGAAGCCCTCCAAGTTGGCGGAAAAGCAAGCCAGCCGTAGGCACCAGGCTCTGGAGAAGGAGTTCTCCAGAGCGCAGAGACAGGCCGGATTAGAGACGGATCAAATGGCGGCCCCTGAATTTGACCTTCCTTTTGGGCCTTCAGCCTCAGCTCAGGGCATGTGGTCTCTGACAGGGACGCCCGCGACACTTAATTCCCCTTCTGAATTGGTTCAACACACAGCAACCATCTCGAGTTCAGCGCCAGAGGCCATCTTCACGCCAACTGCCGCAGGGCTCAGGGGACCAGACATTGGAGACATTTTCTCTGATGGCCACCTTGAGGCTTTGCTATCCAAGGTTGTAGACCGTGCTCTAGCAGAATGGTCCTTCCATCCACCTGGACAGGGGGTTTCCACATCGGCCAAGCTACCTTATGTCCCTCCTATGGGGTTCCCTATACATCAGGAGCCAACATCTCCTGCACACTCCTCCATGAGCAGGGTGAGGAGCAGCCGGACTTTAATCTATCAGAGGAGGAAGAACTTCCCACTGAACCCTCCCCATCGGGAGGTCTGTTCAATCCAACCCTTGTTTCTTCCCCTGCTTCGCAAGGCCACATGAACGGCAAACATAGGGTCCAATCAGTTCCCTCCGCTGCAGGCAACATCGGATTCCAGTCCAAATCCGATATTTTTTGAAACGGTGGTAGCCCAGCATCATATTCCATGTCCCTCTACTTTTCTTAAAGGGATCAAAAAGCAATGGGTCTCCCCTTCCTCCTTTCTTTCCGTAAGTGGGACTGATAAAAAGATTTTTAGCACCTCCACAGACCTCACTGAGGCCCTGGAGGTCCCCAAGGTAGACGAAACCTGGACCCCTCTGGTATCCCAGACTGCGGTCACTGGGGATATGTCAGAGGTGCTTAAAGCGGACGACAGGAAATAGGATCAAACTTTCCATAAGACCCATCAATCAGCGGCATGGGCAATTAAAATGGCCACTTGTGCGTCCTTCTTTCTCCAGACCACCCTCTTATGGCTTCGTTAGCTTCAGGCCAGAGTCCCTTCTGAGGACATTTTGACTCACCAGGACCTAAGCAAAATGGTGGCGGCTACTGAGTATGCTGCGGACACGACGCTTCAGTCGGCCAACTTTGCTTCTAGGTCTCTAGCATCCAACATTATAGCCAGAAGGATGCTATGGCTGAAACAATGGCAGGCTGACGCCAAGGCCAAATGGCATCTTGCAACTGCCCCCTATCTGGGCAATAATCTTTTTGGGGAGGCCCTGGCTCCGTACCTTGTAGAAAACAAGAATAAGCAGAAGGTCATGGCTCACTTGAATAAACGGTCCGACGTTTGTCTCACTTGAATAAACGGTCCGACAAATGTCCTGCTCCCTATTTCTGTAGGCAATCCTTTCGGCTGGCAGCAGGTTCAGCAGTTACTCAGCTCTCCCGCTCATACTTACCCAGACAGGACAGGCCATATGACTGTCCATATGACAGGCCAGGCTTTCAGCCCAGGCAGCAGAACCAAGCTGAACTAAGAGGCCATTTCGAGGGGCAGGATGCCCCTACAGGAGGTCCAAGTGACTCTTACACCACACTTCCCATTGGGGGAAGGCTGGCCCACTTCTTCCATCAGTGGGAACTCACATCCACGGATGCCTGGGTCTTACAAACCATCCAGTTTGGCCTGTCCCTGGAGTTTCTAGCCAGTCCCCTGGACCGCTTCATCACCTGTCCCATTTCCTGGGATCCACTCAACAGGGACTTATGCAGGAGGCCATTCAACATCTTCTAGAGATTCAGGCCATAGAACCGGTACCACATGGGAGGGGGATTCTACTCCATCCTTTTCGTGGTCCCCAAGACCTTGGGAGGATGGAGAGCAATTCTAGACCTCAAGGGTCTGAACTATTACATCACATACAAGAAATTCAAAATGCAATCACTCCAGTCCATCCTGGGAGGCATCAGAAAAGGAAACTTCCTGGCATCAATAGACCTCACAGAAGCATATCTCCACATCCCCATCCATCCAGCTCACCAGTGGTTCCTCAGGTTCTGTTACAGGAGCAGTCATTTCCAGTTCAAGGCCCTTCCGTTTGGCCTCTCCTCGGCACCCAGGGTGTTCACCAAGATCCTGGCTGTACTAGCCGCCAAGATCCTGGCTGTACTAACCTGGCTATACTAGCTGTACTGCAGAAGGTAGTGTTACCTGGACAACATCTTGATCCAAGCGTCCTCCTTCCGGGCAGCCCAGCCGGACCTGGAACTAACTATTCAAGTCCTCCAACAGCACGGGTTCTCAGTCAACTTCCAAAAAAGCCAGACGGTTCCCTCATCCAGGCTTCTGCACCTGGGGGCCATCATAGACACCACAAACTGCATGGTCTATCTCTCCCAGGAGCGGTTTATTTATTTATTTTTATTTATTTATTAAATTTCTATACTGCCCCTCTCCCGTAGGACTCGGGGCAGTTTACAACCCAATAAAAACATATAATAACTATAAATATTTAAAATTAAATTAAATAAATACAAGGCTGTTACTAAAAACCTGTTAAAAACCCAATTCTAAAACCCGAACAGCCTTGTTTAAAAATTTAAAACCCGAGGAGATCTAGGCCAGGCCGGCTTGATTGAAGAGATGAGTCTTCAGTTCTCTTCTGAAGGTGCGGAGATCATGACATGTCCGGAGTTCTGGGGGGAGCTCATTCCACATTGTCGGTGCCCCCACAGAAAAGGCTCTCCCCCTGGGCGCCACCAGCCGACACTGCTTAGCCGATGGCACCCTGAGGAGGCCCTCTCTGTGGGAGCGAACTGGTCGATGGGAGGTATTTACTGGCAGAAGGCGGTCTTGTAAATAACTGGGTCCTATGCCATGGAGCGCTTTAAAAGTGGTAACCAGTACCTTGAAGTGCACCCGGAAAGCCACCGGCAACCAGTGCAGCTCGTGCAGGATGGGGGCCATTCGTACCTGCCAGGGTGCCCCCACTACCACCCACGTGGCCACATTCTGTGCCTGTTGAAGCCTCCGCGTGCACTTCAAGGGGAGCCCCATGTAGAGAGCATTACAATAGTCCAGTCTGGAAGTGACGAAGGCATGGGTGACCATGCGTAGTGCGTCCTTATCTAGGAAGGGGCGCAACTGGCATACCAGACGAATCTGGTAAAACATCCTCCCGGCCACGGCCATCAGATGGTCCTCAAGGGACAGCTGTGAATCTAGGAGGACTCCCAAGTTGCGAGCCCTTCCCGTGGGGGCCACTAACTCGCCCCCGATAGACAGCGATGGAGTCAGCTGGTTGTACCGGGATGACGGTAACCACAGCCACTCGGTCTTGGAGGGGTTGAGCTTGAGACCGTTCTTCCCCATCCAGATCCGCACAGCCTCCAGTCACTGGGTCAGCACGTCAAGAGCTTCATTTGGGTGGTTCGGGGTGGAAATGTACAGCTGAGTATCATCAGCGTACTGATGGAATTCCACCCCAAAACCTCGGATGATCTCACCCAGCGGCTTCACATAAATGTTGAACACAACAAGGGCGAGAGGACCGACCCCTGAGGTACCCCACAATCAAGGGGCCTCGGGGTCGACCTCTGACCCCCTGTCAACACAAACTGCGTCCAGCCAGAGAGGAAGGAAGAGAACCATCGAAGCACGGTGCCCCCTATACCCAGCCCCGCCAGCCGGCGCAGCATGATACCATGGTCGATGGTATCAAAAGCCACTGAGAGGTCCAATAGCACCAGGATAGAGGAGCAACCCCTGTCTCGGGCCTGCCAGAGATCATCCACCAATGCGACCAAAGCTGTTTCCGTGCTGTAACCTGGCCTGAAGCCCGACTGGAATGGGTCCAGGTACGACGATTCCTTCAGGTGCTGAGGGAACTGTTGAGCAACCACACTCTCAACAACCTTCGCAACAAAGCGAAGGTTGGAGACAGGACGGTAATTAGATAGAACAGCCGGGTCCAAGGCGGGCTTCTTGAGGAGGGGTCGCACCACCGCCTCTTTCAGGGCGGCGGGGAAGACACCCTCACTCAACGAGGCATTGATAATTGCCTGGAGCCAGCCTTGCGTCACCTCACTGGAGGCCAGTACCAACCAGGAGGGACACGGGTCCAATAAACATGTGGTTGCTCTAAGACCTCCCAGCAACCTGTCCACGTCATCAGGTGTCATGTAGTCAAACTCAGCCCAGATAGCAGTCTCAAGACCGGCCTCAGCCACTTCTGCTGGACCGCCTTCGTTGAAGTTAAAGCCTTCCTGAATCTGAGCGATTTTGTCATGCAGGTATTGCACAAAATCCTCAGCTCTTCCCTCCAAGGGGTCCCCCCTCACCTCCCGATGAAGGAGGGAGCAGGTTACCCTAAACAGGGAGGCTGGGCAGTTATCTGATGATGCAATATGGGCAGTGACATAAGAACACTTCTCTGCCCTTATTGCCACTAAGTAAGTCCTAATATGGTCTCTTACTCGTGTTCGGTCAGACTCAGAGCAACTCGCCCTCCAACTGCTCTCTAGGCGTCTTTTCTGGCGCTTCATCTCCCTCAGCTCCCCGTTAAACCAGGGAGCCAATCAAGAACCACGCCGGTTCAGAGGCTGCAAAGGCACAACCCTATCCAAGGCATCAGCAGCTGCCCTATCCCAGGCAGCTACCAGCGCCCCAACCGAGTTGTGTGTTATATGTGTTAGAGCCTCCGGTATTGGCCCAAGCTCCGTCTGGAACCTCTCGGGTTCCATCAGTCGCCTGGGGCGGTACCAAACAATTGGTTCCGCCTCCCTGCAGTGGGGTGTAGCGGTCCGAAAGTCCAAGTATAGGAGAGAGTGATCTGACCATGACAAAGGTGTAATAACTATATTTCTCGTATCCAGATCACTCAGACACTGACCAGAGACAAAAACCAGATCAAGCGTGTTTCCCCCCGTGTGTGTGGGACCTTGAATTACCTGGGTCAGGTCCATGGCTGTCATGGAAGCCATGAACTCCCGAACCTCCCCAGACGCCTCGCCCGCAGATGGCAGATTGAAGTCGCCCATGACTACTAACCTGGGGACCTCAACCGCCACCGCAGCGATGACGCCCAAGAGTTTGGGCAGGGCGGTTGACACGTGGCAGGGAGCCAGGTACGTAAGCAACACAGCCCTCGGACCCCCATGGTCCCACCTCACAAGGAGGGATTCACAGCCTGCCGTCTGAGGAACAGTGACTTCCCTTGGCCTGAGACCTTCCCTAATCACAACCGCCACTCCCCCACCCCTGCCCTGAGTTCTCGGCTGGTGAAATGCAAGGAAGCCTGGAGGGCACATTTCCACCAGAGGGACACCACCCTCTGGTCCCAACCAGGTCTCCGTAATACCCGCCAGGTCTACAGCCCCCTCCGTAATTAAATCTTGTATCAGGGGGGCCTTATTAACCACAGACCTGGCGTTGCACAGCATCAGCCTACAACCCGGGCCCTTTGGCTCTAAACAACCCAGATCACAAGTAGAGCTGCGGGGGTCGGAGCGCAGCACCGCTCAAAGATAGCGGGGGCGCGCTCCCGTAAATTGATGTGGCCCCCTACTCCCGCCATATCTGCCCCTCCCACTTACAAAACCGATGGGAACTAAATCACCTCTGCCCCCTCCCTGATCCGCACCCTCGTGGTTCCGGTCCCACCCGTTGCCTGGCCCATGTTTCTCCTCCTCCTTATTCCCACCCCCTAACCCTCCCTTATCCCGTAGACCTCCCCCCAGGCCTACACCATTACTATTATTAATCTTCTCACCCCCCACCCCAGAACCCCTTAAAAACATTTAAAACCCCTACTTAAAAACCTCCATAACCCCTTTTTTGAGCATGCCACCTCTCATGATTCCAAAATCCGTCATCAAGGTAGGCCTTTGAAAGACATATAGGCCATTTCTATGAGAGGGAGGCATCTCGCAGTGCAAGAAGGCTCGCCTTATCCTGCATCCAATAATCATAGCTTGGGTAAAAAACACAGAGATGAGGGTTTGTCCATAAATTCCATATGGTCTTGGGGTGGGGTGGGGCCATGAGGCATCAGCATGTCCTCACCTCACCACACCCTCAGCTGTCATTGAGGAGGGGGAGGAGGAAGGAGGAAGCTCATCATCATAGGGGGTCCCCCTCATCTCTCCGGATCCTGGGGTATCGATCAATTTCCATGTGTGATGCCTCTTGTGCTGGCCTGGCAGGCTGGAAACATAATAGTTCTTGCTGGATTTCTCACGATTAGCAATTTGCAACACTGTCATTGAGCAACACAGGGGAGGCTCCTCAGCTATCATTGAGGGAAGGGGGAGGCGAGCTGGCTCTCTCCCACGAAGCTCTCACCCTCATCACTCCACTACTCCAGGCTCTCCTCCTCTCAGAAGGGGGAGGAAAGGGGGAGGAAAGAGGCCAGTTGCGAGGCTCCAGTATGACCAGCATGTCCTCACCTCACTGCATCCTCAGCTATCATTGAGGGAGGGGAGGGGGCCAGCTCTCTCCCTGCGGGGCTCCTCAGCTATCAGTAAAAAAACCAGCGGGCTCTCCCCACAGGGAGCTCTTAACCCACTGCAGGTCCACTACTCCAGATCTTTTACAGCTACGCCAGCTCCCGGCTCCAATCCACATCATCCTCCGAGGCCTCGGCATTTCCAAAGACGCCGCGCGTAGCTGCCGACGCCTCTGCTCCCCCCAGCTCAGTCTGGACTCCTGAAGCCCCCCGTTACAGTGCCTGGTGGTCGGCAGCGTTTTCCGGTAACCACCCAGGGGTGTTTGATGGAAATATACCCCCTGGGTGGGCTCCCCAAACCTCATCTCCTAGACCCAAGCATTGGGCACTCAGGCATAAATGTCCATCTTGCGCATGCTCAGTGTGTTGGTCAGCATCAGGGACCTGGCTCGTCAGATGTACAAGGACCGCACTGTTCCACTGGTCTTACTCTCCCAGCTTCTGGGAAAGATGGTCTCCTGCAGCCATAGTCCCCTGGGCCAGACTCCACTTGCGGGATCTTCAATGGTTCCTCCACCATTCCAACGAGTGAATGCCAGCACATCCAACTGCCAGGTGAGGCTCCCAGTCCACACTCTCAGGTCTCTACGCTGGTGGTTCTCACAAGCGGTGACCAAGGGGTCACCTTTCAAGGAGCTGGACCGCATCACCATTACAACGGACGCCAGTCTATTCAGTTGGGGAGCCCATCTACAGTCTCAGTTTGTGCAGGGCCATTGGTCCCATGCAGACTTGAGACACAACATCAATTGGCTGGAGCTCAGAGCCATTTATTTAGCTCTTCACCAATTCCGACATTGGATCCGGGGCCGTCACGGACAATGTGGCGTCCAAGGCCCACGTGAACCAGCAGGGGGGCACCAGGTCCAAGTCCCTTATGTCTGAGGCATGGCTGCTAGGTTCCTGGGCAGAGTCCAACCTGGCCTCTCTCAGGGCCGAACACATCTTGGGAGTCAAGAACCAGCAGGCAGACTTTCTGAGTCGCTCTATGGTAGATCCCTCGGAATGGGGATTGCATCCGGATCTTTTTCCCGAGATATCCCACAGGTTCGGCCATCCGATCCTCGACCTGTTTGTGTCGTCAAACAATGCCCAACTCCCCAAGTACTTCTCCCGTTATTACCTTCCAGGGTGGAGGGGACAGATGCCCTGTAAACCCCATGGCCACAAGGTCTCCTTTATGCCTCCCCTCCCCTTCTGCTCATTCTGACGACCATCCGCAAACTGCTCCAGGAGCAGGCGGAAGTGATCCTCATGGCCCTGTACTGGCCACAGAGGCCCTGGTTTGATGACCTGATGAATTTCTCCCGGTCTCCTCCGTGGAAGATTCTGCCGCATCACGTGTCCTTGCACCAAGGGGTCCTCCAACACCCGGACCCTCAGTGGTTGCAATTGACTGTTTGGTGCTTGAGCCCAGCATCATGATGCAAGAGTTATTCTCACCACGGGCAATTACCATGATTCAGGCCTTTCGTCACCCGGTGACCAATCACATTTATGATTCTACTTGGAAATTTTTTTGCCATTGGTGCAGAAGGCGACAACTGGATGTCTACAAATTAATCATCCCTCAGATCGTAGATTACCTTCTGGACGGTCTGGACAGAGGCCTGGCCCCTGCGACCATTTGTAGGCAGGTGATGGCCCTATCAACATTGCTCACTTGTGCGGATTCAGTTCCTTCAGCTCATCATCCTAGAATATGTGCCTTCATCAAGGGTGCATGCAACACTAGGCCTCCCGCGGTACACAGGTACACCTCTTGGGAGCTGCCCCATGTGCTTCGCGCTCTAACAAAACTGCCCTTTGAGCCCATTGCTACTATACCATTGCGAACCTTGTCTCTTAAGGTTGCATTCTTAATCGCCATCACGTCAGCCAGGCGTATCTCCAAAGTGGCTGCTCTCTCGGTCAGGAATGACCTTTGCATCTTCCACTGAGACCAGATGGTCCTTTGGTTGGATCCCGCCTTCATGCCCAAGGTCAATTCACTCTTCCATAGGGCACAGGAGGTCATTTTACCAAATTTTTGCCCCAATCCTTCCCATGACTTGGAGCGGCAGTGGCACACACTGGACGTCCGCAGAGCCCTGCGGCATTATATCAAACACACGGAGCTTTTTCGCAGATCTGAGGCCCTCTTTATTTCCTTCTGTCCAGCTTCCCTGGGACAGAAGTTGTCCACTGGAACTATAGGCAGGTGGATCAGGACCTGTATCACGGAGGTGTACCAGTCTTCTTCCCTGCCGGCTCAAGTCATATCACAGCCCATTCCACTCGCAGCGCTGCGACATCTGTGGCATGGGCCACTCAGGTATCCATCAAGGAGATTTGCAGGGCTGCGACATGGTCCTCGCCCTCCCCATTTGTACGCCATTATAGGATTGATCGCTTCACTTCCGTAGACACCTCTTTTGGTCGGAGGGTCCTTCAGCAGGTGGTCCCTGGGGACGTAGATCTGGCCTTATCTGTTTCCCACCCATAGGGACAGTGGGGCTTTGGTATGTCCCATTGGTGGATTCTCCATCTCCTGTATTGGAGAAGGGGCATTGTCTTACCTGAATGCCTTTTCTGAGTACAGAGATGGAGAATCCACACCCACCCTTTAGGTCAGTTAACCAATATTAAGAGGTTGAGAGCCAACACCTCGTCCAGCATCAGCCGCTTTCACCCTCATCAAGACTGGATCTCCTAGCAAGAGGGGGTGTGTCAAGTTTGGGTACTTGGTCTCAAGAGCAGGCAGACAGAGAAAACCCATTGGTGGATTCTCCATCTCCGTACTGAGAAAAGGCGTTCAGGTAAGACAACGTCCCTTCCCCTAGCCAGCATGTCAGTTCCTGAGGAAGTTCTGCCTTTGACCTCAAGGTGGCTGAGACTTCAGAAAAGGAACTTGTGATCACACTTGAGCCCCCGAAATTGAGACAAGTTGTTAAGTGAGTTTTACCCCATTTTACGACCTTTTTTGCCACACTTGTTAAGTGAATCACTGCAGTGTGAAGTTAGTAACATGGGTTGTTAAGTGAGTCTGGCTTCTTCACTGACTTTGCTTGTCAGAAGGTTACAAAAGGTAATCATAGGACCCCAGAGCACTGTGACCATCATAAATATGAACCAGTTACCAAGTGTCTGAATTTTGACCACGTGGCTATGCAGATGTTGCAATGGTCGTAAGTGTGAAAAATGGTCATAGGTCACTTTTTTCAATGCCTTTGTAACTTTGAACTGTCAGTAAATGAACTGTTTGTAAGTCGAGGACTGCCTGTACACAGATCAGTTAGAAGATTTACCACTCTTTTGCCCAGATTAAAGGTAAGCCAAAGTTTCTAATCAAACTGCATATACTAACTATATGTAGTGGAAGAATGTCTGGGTCACGCCTAATTGCTTCTTTGTGCAATTATTTTTGTCACACTTCAGTTCACTTCCTTCAATACTCCTCCAATCTCCTCTTCTTTCCAAAGAGATAAATCTAATCCTTCTCAAGAAGATACACTTGTGTGATAGCAGTTTTGCCGATTCTTGAGACAGACAATTGCGCATCCTCCCTGCAAATAATAACACAGAGAGGTATGGTCTGATTGTCTCAGGCTTACGATCTAGATTTCTTGTGCTGAAATTGAAGTCTAATCAGTGACAACCCCTCCATACAACCGTTCAACTGATTGTAGTGAAGCTTAACAAAACCCAAAAAGAAAGCTTGGGTAAATCACAACTGGAGTCATAGGAGCACAAAAAAACTTAAGATTGGATTAGCCAACTGAAGTAAACCAGAGAGTGAGACGTTGTGAACCAAGCACAAAAACAGCAACAGACATTAGTATGCAATTGGCATATTACTACTGGCTTCTAGCTGGTGAATAAATTGTCTTCAAATATCAAAGTACAGACATTATGAAGAAATGTTTCATCTGGGGTTTTTTTTCACTCTCTTAAATCAGGTCAGCCTTAAAGATCAACAATAAAAAAAAACTTTTGGGTTGTACATTTTGTTGTAAATAATCTCCTCAGGAAAAAGGAGAGTAATCGTTTCAGTATAGATTCTTAAGTGGCTTCTCTTTCTTTTTCTAATTAAGTACAAAAAAATATTCCAGCTACAAAATAATTGTAAAATATATACATCTGGGGCATATATATTTGTTATTCCCTTTTCAGAGGCAATTAGAAAAAAATAAATCTTCCAGGCAAAGGATATGATCAAAGGGTACAGTTAATCTTTTTTGGAAAGAGGAAAATTCAGATCCTATAATCAGAACATAATACCTCTACAGTACAAGTTAGTGAACATCCAAGATTCGAAGAATATTAATCTTCCTAATTTATTAATTCTAATGCCCAATTTATCTTAAATTCCATTGTGTAATTATTTTATCAGAATTTTGCAAATGGATTCCTATGAAAAACTGAAATTCTCATCTTTTTCAGATAAAAATATCCTTTCTTTATAAACTGTATACATTTTAAAGGGACTATTTTCTCAGGTGCTTTGAAGAGAGAATTAAATAACATAATACATTCTAATTCCTTCTTAGCTCTTTCAAAATAGTGAATATAATAATATACTTTTTTTCCTACTCATTACCGAACATGTGACATCTCTTCTATAGGGTTCTAGTGGACTCTCCTCCTTGTTGTCACTCATGTCACAAAGAAATATGCCATGGCACTTTATGTTAACAGACAAGATAGCTGAGGCAGAGAAGGACACAGAGGGTCTTTTGTTGTTTTTTTGCCTGCTAAAACTTTTTTGTGCATCAGTGAATCTCATATACCAATTGATTACGTCCACGTATGCTAGCTGTCTCTTGTTTTTTTATATCCCCAGGTGGATTAGGTTTAGGGTTAGGATTATTGATCATTGGTTGACAGTAGCATTTATGTACCCATGCAAGAATATACACAATAAAGATACTGCATGGTCCATATCCATGGCAGGCAAAAACATTTTGAGATTTTAACCTTACTAGGGAGCAAAAAAGGAATAGCCCTCATATGGTTCCTCTGTCAGGGAATCTCCAAACTTGGCATCTTTAAGACTTGTGGACTTTGACGTAATGCTGGCTGGGGAATTTTGGGAGCTGAGGTCCACAAGTCTTAAAGTTGCCAACTTTAGAGACTCCTGCCCTGTGCTATGAAAAGTTGCAACTTGCAGTTGTGACCGGAGAGGGCTCAGAACTGAGAGGTTTGGAGAAAAACCTCAATATTTTACCAGCCAAATGTTGCAACTTGCAGTTGTGACCGGAGAGGGCTCAGAACTGAGAGGTTTGGAGAAAAACCTCAATATTTTACCAGCCAATTTAGGAGTACAGGTAGTTTTCGACTTACAACATTCATTTAGTGACCAAACAGCACTGCAAAAAGTGACTTATGACCATTTTTCACATTTACACCTATTGCAACACCCTCAAGGTCACTTGGCAACTGGTTCACATTTATGACAGTTACAGTGTCCCGGAGTAATGTGATCAACTTTTGCGACCTTCTGACAAGCAAAGTCAATGGGGAAGCCAGATCCACTTAACAACCGTGTTACTAATTTAACAGCTGCAGTAATTCCCTTAACAACTGTGGCAAGCAAGGTCATTAAATGGGGCAAAACTCACTTAACCATTGTCTTGCTTAGCAACTGAAATTTTGGGCTCATTTGTGGTTGTAAGTCGAGGAATACCTGTACCCAGAGCAGAAATGAAGGCAAATCCAAAGGAGCAAGTTGGTCATGGCTGAGTTTGTGGGGAAGAACTGCCATCTTGGAGGGCTCCGCAGCTTCCTCCTCCCCACCAAGTGAGACACCACCAGTCTTGGCATTATATTTTAAGGAACTCCTTGTCAAAATCAACCCTAAGCAATACTGACTAGGAAACACTGATCCTTTGGATAGAGACCATAACCAGTTCACATATTGCATCATGTCATCATAAGTCTAAATCATAGGCTGTGGTTTTCGAATCATGATAGTTAGGTTCACACATCCTTTTAGCTCAAACTAAACCAACCAACCATTCCCATGAAATCCTCTATCCTTCTGTTGCAGACAAGCGGTCCTGCTTCTCACGTCTATATATATTGTAACTCCTCCCTATATGTTCTTTCCAAGGCCGCTGTTTACATCTTCAAGGTCATCTCAATGGTATGGAACCATCCCTCCCTAGTGGCTCTTTCCAAGATCTTTTGTTGCATCCTTTATAGTGGTACATGTTGCCTCATGTACTTATCACGTATGGTCGTTCCACTCCTGGTAGCTCCAACTGAGTCAATAAGGGTTTCCTTGATTCCTCAGAGTTAATGCCGAAATCTCAGTATTCAGTCTCCAGAGTCTCGAATTAGAAGGATCAACATCTGGTGATGAGTAAGCTCTCTATCTGAAATCAGGGCATAGACAATGCAAGTCTAGACAGAGAAACAGCATGATGTGTTCTTAGGGCATAATTTTATCAAGGGAGCTGCTGCAAAGTCCTCGTAAGAAGGGAAGCGTGTTTTGAGCAAAAAGAAACAAACAAACAAAAGTGAACAAAGGCTTAACCTTTGCCTTTTATATCCCATAACCTAGAATCATCATTGTTTGGGGAGGTAAAATATCACCGACACACTGAAAATATCTTTTTGTGTTTAAAGGCTGAAAGTGTCACGATTAATATATTATTTTTCCTTCTAAAGGTGAATCCATCAATATTTGAGTGGTAGCCTTTTGAAAATAATGTCTGTTGTTGTTGGTTTTTTTTTTTAAAAAAAGCACTTCTCAAGCATTCACAACTGTCCAGTCTATCAGTGGTTCATAAGATCATTTAAATAGTAAAAGGTTAAAAGAACAGAAAAAAAAAAGAGAGAGGAGGTGGGAAAAAGGAAAAGTAAAGAAGGAAACCACCTTTAAACAAAGCACACTGCCTGGTAATCATTGGATCAGGGAAAATGCCTGGAAGAGTAAGCAGTAAGCCTTGCTGTAAAACTGAGGAAAAAAAATAGAGTCAAAAAATACACAGCTTAGAATAGTATGAAATGTAATGATGCTAAAAATGGAGCAAGGGTTGATGTTAGATACCAAAGAACTTCCTTTACTTTTCAACATAGCTTTACTGTTTCATTGTTTCCAGGTGGGGGTGCCAGACACTCACCTGGAGCAGGTAGGTGAAGGGGAGCCTTTCGCTGCCAGGGTGGGGGTGACCCCGGGCAGCGTGTCGGGCGGGGTGGGCTCCTGCACCGGGCCTGGGTCACAATGCCCAGCAAAGCCGTGGGGCTGCCCAGGGTCGACTGGGTTTGGGGACGCTCCCAGCCCTGAGCTCTTGACCGGAGACCCCCAACTGGATGGTGATAGGGAGACCCAGATGGAAGAAGGCTCCCGGGCTGATGGGGGGCACCACCTGGGGTCATCCCCTGCTTGCACCCTCCACTACTCGCCTTTGTAGAGACGTTAGCAGGAAATGTGTCATTTTAAATAATGTTTCTACTTGTAAATAAATGGTATTTTTCTCCCCCCCCAAAAAATATTTCCATCATAATGTTGGGCTGACTTCTTTAGCCAAGAAAGGCCATTTTGTCAATAAAATAATGAAATAAAACAAAACAAAATCCTTTATTTTGCTCACTTCTGTTCTTAGATGTTTTTCCTTTGGCTCTCTTGTCCTCAGCTTCTCATTCTTGCCCTAAAATTCTTGGAAAGCCATGTGATAGCCTTACCAAAGAGCACCCTACCATCCTGAATCAGGAAACCAGTCAGGCTGATACCTGAAGGGTCTACAGTGCCCTCTGAGCTTGATTTTTTTTCTTGCAGATGTTTCATTACCCAAATTCGGTAACATCATCACTGCTAGTGCTAAGCTGATACCTTTCAGAAATCAAAGAGTCTGAAAAGAAGGTAATTGATGGTTCCTTTGCTGTTCACCAATAATTAGTGTTCTGTGGTATTTTGCCACCTGGATTGGAGATTCCCTAAATATAAAGCCTAGCAGTGTCAATATAACCGGCCCACCAGACTCAGATTGAGTGTTCCTGTGGCCAGATAACTCCCCTTGGATATTTTTGTTGACCTCCCAGTCTCATACTAATTGGATGTGACCATGCTGAGCTTTTTGAGATCAGTCAAGGTCTCTTAGGGTTATGGTTTTTGCACCAGTAAATTATCTATCCCTTTATTTGATTTCTATAATCACCCATCTCAAACAAGTGACTTGGGCTGCAAACAATCATAGAATAATTAAAAGTTGCAGCATTGTGTAATTGTAATTGCCATTTACAGATCTATCATCTCTGAATTTGTCTGAGAGGTCCCTAAGAAGCTGGCTATTGTCTTGCAGCAATTAGGCTTGCTTCAATCAATTGATTCAAGACTTCAGACTAATTTGGAAAATCAAGATGACTTTGCTGAACTCATAAACGTCTGAACTGATTCAGGGGGGGGGAAAGCTACTTCTGCTCAATTGCAAACATGGCTGAATTTTCTCAACCGGTTTGAAGGCATTTGATTTAATTTCAGTTAAATTTCCAATTTGATTTGGAGAGCTCATAATTTTAGATTTTTCTAAGAAATTGCCTTTGAATTAGTTTTTTTGAAACTTTTTTTTGTTGCACTACCCTAATAGCAGCTAATTCAAGAAATGAGATTTTTCTTACAATGAAGAAAAAAGAAAACCACTAATTTTCTGCACGTTTCTTAATTGTATGTACATTTCTATCAGGCTTCCCTTTTATTGTCTCTTTTTCCGGACAGAAATATCTTTTTGTCACAAAGAAGATGCTTTGATCCTAATATAATTTTGCAAGCTCTTTTCTATATGCAAGAGCCTTTTGGAAAGCATACTGTATTTTCTCACAATGTTCCAAATGTGGTGCAAAAGAGATTTGTGGAAGGGAATTAATCCCAGCATGGAATTCATCTTTCTGCCAGCTGCTACCTGCTGCCATTATCCATCACAAATCCCAGGTCTGTTTCCTGGTTAGTCACCACTAGTTCAGATCTCATTAATGTATTATAGTTGAACTATTAAGATGGGGAAAATACAGCATTGAAATAAATTGCTATGAATGGGCCATTGGCCATGGATTCTTTCCTGGGAATAAGGTAAAAATTACTTGATAAATGAATGAGAGGGATTTAAATAAGTATGATTTTCAGTGACAGCGTTAATGTTAACCTGCTTTTACAATTTCAGTTCAGCCCAAGATGGCTGTGATTATGTTACCAGTGGAACAATAGTACTGACTACACTACAGTAAGGTAAAGCCGACTTTACCTGTAACTGAAACTGTTTGACTGTTTAAACACAATTTTACTGTTTAGCTGCTTTCATGCCATTTCCATCCATTTACTAAAAAAACCCAAAAAAACTCATCTAAATGTTGAGCCAAATAACACTTCCCAAGATGGAATTGGTCTGTAAGTGTGGATTATGATTAAGACAGTCTTTACATAATAATTTTTGGGTACCATTTGTTGCTTTTCCTAATTAAGAGGCTTTACTCACAGTCACTCATGTCTTTTTCAACTCACACTGGATTACTGTAATGCACTCTGAATGGTTGCAATGTTAGTTGCATTGTATGTAGAACTCCTAATAATAATAGTAGTAATAACAGCTTTACTTGGAACATCTTATATTCTGTGACCATACTTTTAACATTATCAAATAATAGTATTCCCTACCCCAGGTCCTTGGGAAGATAAGTGGAGAAAAATGGTAAATCCAGTCTAAACATCTGGATGGCTATGATGAACCATATTTATAATAATAGGTAGATATTGCCTATTTCAATTATATACTGGAACACAGTTGCTATGGAATTTAGCAATTTACTTAAGGTTGATGAGATAACAGCAGACAAGGAAAGGAATATAAATCTAAACAGAATCTCTTGAAAAAGAGAGCGAGTAGTTTTGCTTTCAAAGAAGCAAATAGAAGAATAGTAAAAATCCAGTTCAAAATTCACAGAGCCAGGTCAGGTTTGTCAATCTAGAGGTCAGAATTTCATAAGCCAAATCCACAAGAAAGACACACAAAAGGCAGAGATCAGACAGTTGTTTCCAATTAAGGAACAAGGCTGCCTATTAAATGAGGCTGCAGCCAGTTGTCTTTAATCAAGCTTGGCAAGGAGCCTCACAGAACATCTTTGCTCTGCTCTCCACTCTACTTGCTGGGTAGGAGGGCTTGGAGTCTTTGTGTCAACAATTGACAGCTCCCAGTTGTTCAAGTGGTGCCTCATGTGATTCTTAGTATCTTTGTGTCTCCTGAGGCTGACATTCCACAGATTCAGCTGGAACAGCTTCATCATATTTGTAATCTGTCTCCTCAGACATGACACTGCCTTCAAAGATCACCTGGTAGCTTCAGTTAGGGCTACATGTAGCAGCTTGGACAGATATGGATGCAATCATTTAGTACCTCTAGTGAAGGAACTGGAAGCCAATTAGTTTCCAAGTATAATTTAAGACCCTGGTTTTCAGTTTTTGTGGGTCTGAGTCTGAATAACTCCAAACTTCCTCCTGCCAGTTGAATCTGTTTTTTTTTCTAGTAAGACCTAAAGGTACTGTCGCCAAGAGAATACTTGCTTCAAGGGCCCTTGACAATGAGTTCCTTGTTTCAAACAGGTTATTCCTGACTATAGAGGCCAAATCTCCTTTATCATGTTTTTGGAGAGGCATACAAATATAGCTCTTCAGAATGGCATTTGGAAATTTGTATGACTCTGCTATGTCTGAATGGTGGGGCACTGGGTTGGCTGTTTATAATTAAATTTGTTTTTAATCTAATTGTATTAATACTATAAGATGCTCAGATATTTCAGAAATATTATGTTATAATACAATAAATGTGTTCTACATGATCAGTTTTCAAGATAATAGAATCAGTTGATGTTTTAAAAAGTCTCAATTATACTTATTTGCAGATATTGGATGTTAGTTGCAATGTATATAGAACTTCTAATAATAATAATAGTAGTAATAATAGCTTTACTCGGAACATTTTATATTCTGTGACCATATTTTAACATTATTAAATAATAGTATTGCCTATCCCAGGTTCTTGGGACGATAAGTGGATAAAAATGTCAATTCCAGCCTAAACCTCTGGCTGACTATGCAGTGAAGTATAATCATTTATATCTTCTGAAGATACAATCTTTTCAGATGCTATATCTTGATGTAAAGAGATAAGAAGAGAGATGACCCAATCTAATTTATGAGAGAAATATAGTCTAAGAAAGGTATTAAATATTGCATAGCATTTCTTAAGTAATCTACTTTAGGATCCAATGGTAAGTCATCACTGGGATCAGAGGTTTAGTCTTCTGAGCTTTTGGACTAGTTCTGGAGCCAATCCTCAGGGTAGACAGGCTCCAGCACAAATCTGAAAGCTTGGAATACTAAACTTCTGGTCCTTGTGACGACCCACATTGGATCCTGAAAATTATCCTGGGACATGTATATTTATTTTCTTTTGTAAGTAATCTGCTATTTCATATTTTGGGTTATATTTTAAAATCTTGAAGCTTGAAATATGACTGTCTCACAAGCTTGTTGTAAATAATTTAGTTATATTCAGCACTTATTAAGTGAAAATTAATGTTATGTCTAACATTAATGTCTCCTTTGTAAGAGAAATTTATTCTTGTACTGTTAGTTACACCAACATAATTTATCAAAATTCAGCCCTAAAACAAACACCATGGTAGCAATTAGTTCATTCATATGAAATTAAGATGTGATTTTACTGGGATTTTTGATACTACTCTGTTTGAAATTTTCAAAATCCTAAATTTGCATATGCAATGAACCTTAGGTGATCTTGGTCAATGTCTGGATTTTTTCCATTTATAATTCAAAACTGAAAAGTAAAGGAAATTCAATTGAAAGCTACAAGAAGACAAAGAGAAGTATCACAGAAGTAAATGATTCACTACTATATGGAATGAAACAAGTGTTGATCACATCTCTCAGCTTCCTGCAACCTGTTATCTGCAAGGAACAGGAATCAGCATGTCAAGGAACAGCTGACTAAATTCACAGTCAATAATTCACTCACAATTAGTCCTTTCTTTTTCCCATTGCACAGAAAGTCAGGAAGAGAAAGATACTGTAAATGAATAAATGGCAATGCAAATAGGTTTGGGAGATTTGATTTTTGAGACCCTGATCTGAGTTATTTGGATAATGGAGGGTAGCATGAAATGGATTGCAAATCAGAAAGAATGGTGAAAATGTATGTTGACAAAAGCTCTGATGTGAGGATTTTGCTTTAAAGGCTTGTGTACGGTAGAAGGAAATGGGATTGGTGCCCTAATTATAATTCTTAAGCTGCTTAGTAAAAAAAACAACATCAGAAATGAATATTGATGCATTATAGCTATGGGATTCATTGTCTCAAAGTATAAAAAATAAACCATGTGAGCCTGAAATTTTAGTATTCAAAAGAAAATATGTTTGATATATTAAGACCTGATGTGATGAGTCCCATGACTGGACTATTATTTCTGATTAGCCTTTCATTATGCATGAAAGTATGAAACCATACACACTCACATATACACATATATACCCTATCTGCACATGTATATTTCCTATCTTTTAGAGCCATACTATTCTGCTTGATAAGCTCCATATCATTCCAATGTAATAATGTGTATCACATTAACATTACGAATGGGGAAAAAATCTTAGGATTTTTTTTTAAAAAAAAAACTGTCACTAAGAACAGTTAAAAACCTTAAGTGTTTTGGCTGAAGGTGTACTGAAGTAAGTATTGATAGTGCTGCAGATTGTGGGATTTAAAATATGGTGGACACTTCAAACCATCTTGAAAAAGCGTATTGAATTTCTACCTCAGTTGTTTTTGTTAGGGATCATAAAAGACTGTACCTCCATAGAGACGAACTTAATTTTGAACTTGATCACAGCAGCGAGACTGTTGGTGGGACAACACTGGAAGAAACCAGAATTACCATCTATTGAAGAATGGACTTTGAAAGTCATAAATATGGCAGAAATGGCTAAAATATCTGCATATTTGAAAGATCATTCAAATGAAAAATATATGTTGGACTGGAAAAAATGGATAGACTACATACAAGAGAAACATCAATCAAAGAAAATGTATCTGGCTTATAGTTAAATCTTGATATACCGAGTGAAGAATGTTTACAAGTTTAAAATGATTGTATTAAGTTGAGTAGCATTCAACTTGAATTTTTCCTTTGTTTACATTTACAAATATATACTTAATAAAAAATTAAAAAAATTAAAAAAAATAGTTTTGTTTACCCTGAGCTGCATTTCAAAAGGTGGAATGGATTCCATGTGATGATTAGACGACTTCAGAGGACAGATGGGGTCTATTTTAGAGGTAGGCCATCCAATGATTTTCTCTATTTCTGCTGTATTTCCCAGAAAGAAGACAAGTTTTTTTCCCCTTAGCTAAATAACTGTGAATTGAGGAAGGAGGAATTCATCCTAAAGTTTTTTAACATAATCATAATACGCAAAATAAGGTAACAAAGGAAGCTGGTATTAGAAATAAGGAAAGGCACAAATCATGAAAACAAGTGGTTGAAACAGAGAGAGAAAAGCAACCATAATTGTCATTTCAAGATGGGAGGGAGATTTCTAGCTCTGCCCTTCCACAGGCAGAAAGTGAATGCTTACAGTCGATATACCAGAATAACAGAGTTGGAAGGGACCTTGGTCAAGCAGGAGACTTTATATTATTTCAGACAAATGGTTGTCCAGTCTCTCTCTTTTTTTTTAAATTATTTTATTAAATCCATCAACATTATACATGAGTTCATATTAAAAAGCGATCATCATATATCCTGCAATACAACTCGTACATTCGTCTCAGTAGTAATGCAATCTTTTATGGTCCCTAACAAAAGGTCCTGAGGTAGAAAATCAGTATCCTGAGGTAGAAATTCAGTATCCTGAGGTAGAAATTCAGTACGCTTTTCCAATATTAAAGAAATCAACATTAAATCTGGGCTCATATTAATAAGCTGTCCTCATAAGACCTGAAATACAGCTCTTATATATGGTCTATCTACATTCATACAAACAGCATTGAACATGAAATCATAGTTTGTACCAATCTTCATAGCACCTGGTATACATCACTAAGTGTTAATCTTTATAAACGGCTGGTTTGGTTAGCATTTTTCATTCCTCACATCAAACCTCAACTATACACCTGTTACCATTTATTTGATTGGTGTTTCTCTTTTCTATAGCCTATTCCACAGTTTCTAGTCTATAACACATTATTCATCTCAGTATTAGTATAATCTTTTATGATCCTTAACCAAAAATCCTGAGATAAAAGTTTAATAACCTGAGGTAAATCTTGTATATGGTTTATCTACTATATCTAGTCTATCACATATTGTTCATTCACACTTCTGAATTAACTTCGTCTCAGTAATAGCGCAATCTTTTATAGTCCCTAACCAAAGATCCTGAGGTAGAAGTTTCATACCCTGAGATAGAGATTCAGTCCACTTTAACAATATTAAAGTAAACATTAGTCAGAAGATTATGTTAAGAGGCATTAGTTATAGAACATATTTAAAAGCCTCCAGTGATGGAATATCCACAATTTCTGGAGGCAAACTGTTCCACTGATTAACTGTTCTCACTGTCAGGACATTTCTCCTTAGTTCTAGGTTTGTTCTCTCCTTGATTAGTTTCCATCCTCTGCTTCTTGGCTTGCCTTCTGCTGCTTTGATAAATAGGTTGACCCTCTCTTCCTTGTGGCAGCCCCTTAGATATTGAAAGACTGCTATCATGTCACCCTGGCCTAGTTGTTGTGTCCTGAACATGCTGAAGCATTCAGAAGGCTCAGAAATGTTGCAAACGGTCCCGGGCAAACCAAAAGCTGCTCGGGACCAGACTGGCTGTCGCCAGCCTTGTGCGCATGCGCAAGGCGTGAAAACAGCCAGTTTTTTATTGGCTGACACTGTCCGGATTCAGGACTCTATAAAAGGCCTGTGTGCCTTTTGGTTCTTGCTTGGTTGTAAGAAGATCAATAAAGAGATTACTTATTCATCATGTGTCTTCGTCAATTGCCTAAGAACCGGATACATAAAATGAGTCCTTCTTTTCATTACATAATTCCTGCAACTGTTCTTCATATGTTTTATCCTCTAGTCCCTTAATCAACTTTGTGGCTTTTCTCTGTACTCTAGAAAGAGTCTCAATGTCTTTTTCATATCACGGTGAGCAAAACTGGATTAAATATCTACCCCACCTCTGGAAACTTTTCACATAAAGGAAAATTGGTTGGTAAATCAGGTCTACACATACAGGTGTTATAAATGCTCATCTGCCAACCTGGAGAATGCCAGGAGGTTGAGACTGAATAGGACTAAAAATCCCATGGTTGAGAGCTATACAGCTCAATAGGATTTATTACAAATCATTTGTAGGGTCACTAATGTTTGCTGCTCCTCAGAAAACCTCTACTAATCCATTTAGTTTTTACAAATGGAAAGAAAAAATAGCTCAGTTGCAAAAAGACCTCTTCCCTAAAATAGGCTGTGTTAAGCAAATCCATTTTCACCATAGTAGCAGCTTACATATTCAGCTGAGACTCAAAAGAAATTATGCTAGAGTAAGGACACAGGGGTTTATGCTTATTATGCTTACACATTTCTATAATCTCTCTCTTGCAATATATTTTCGTGTGTACATATGTATGCAAGAGGGTTGTTTATACACATGATATAAAATTAATTTTAATCAGTATTGATCAATTAATATCACTCGTTTAATTTTTCCCTAATATTTGTTTGTGGGAGAGAAATTGCCAGGGTTGGTTTCAGTGTGAGAGAATAATTTTAGTTGACAGGAAAAGGAAACTATAGAAAACTGGAAAATTCCACATACGATTTTTGTTCAGGTTTACAACTTTCTGTCTAATCATTCTTTTTGGGTGGCATTTCTATAAATTCAGAATTACCTTTCTTTGGATATCAGATGTCAGATATTCTAGTAGTGTTTAATACAACTATTATTCAAAAACCAAAGGCCTTTCATAGGTAGTGTTTGAGGCTCCATGAAAACAGAATACAAAGTTTGCTCTTCAGTCCCAATAGCCCTTCTACTGTCAGCTAGTGCTATTTTTCTTTCATTTCCATACACTAAATACATTTGCTTTCATTTTCTTTGAGGAGCCATGGTAGAAATCAGCAACCAAAACTGCAGAAACATGCAATTTTCTACTCATCTGCCAAAGTCAGCTCTCTAACTTAGGTATTTTGCAATGTGACACAGAGTAAGTTTCACAATGTTAAAAAAAACATTCAGAGAATGTTCTGTTCTATAATAATGTTTGTGAATCAAATTATGTTATGAATAATAATGCTACTTTGAATATGTAAGAAGAACATGGAATATTATTGTTCTATTGTTGGCCCTTTTTCCTATAGGCCACTGCTTGGAAGGTTTTACATTACAGAAATCATAGAACAGCGGTTTTCAACCTGTGGGTCGCGACCCCATTTGGGGTCGAATGACATTTCATGGGGGTCGCCAAACAACGCAGTCCACCATTTTTTCCTTTTCCTTAGCTGTGCTACTCCCTCTTATTCTATTGGCTTTTGAAAGCCAATAGAATAGACTCTCTTGAATAGAGTCTAATTCTATTGGCTTTCAAAAGCCAATAGGAATTGTCCAGGCTGTCTCTGCCCTGCTGAGCCCGCCAAAAGTCCCAGTCTGCAAACGGTGCTGCAAGTTGTCTGCAGCGAAGGCGAGCTGTCTGGAAGTTTCCACCCCTCCCTGCTGAGCAACTACTAAAAATGTAAGTAAAAGAGAACCAGGGGTGGGAGGTGGGAGGCTGGCGGGCACAGGGAGGGTTGCTGGCATGCGTGGGGCCCGGCGGGTGCCTTACCTCCCTTGGGCTGGGTCAGCTAGTGGCCCAGCCAGTGATTGTCCTGCACCGTCGCTGCCCCTTGCCAGCTACGCCTCGGCCAGCACAGGGGGCAGCACCACACATGCGTGGCGCTTCTGGGCAGGGAAATACAGGTAGTCCTCGACTTATGACCGGTTGGGGATCACGGCATTAAAAAGGTTGAGAACCACTGTCATAGAAGCATAAGGCTGGAAGGGACCTTGGAGGTCTTTTAGTCCAACTCCCTGCCCAAGGCAGTAGTCTTTATACCAGGGGTCTCCAAGCATGGCATCTTTAAGACTTGTGGATTTCAACTCCCAGAATTCCCCAGCCAGCATGGACATGGAGTTAGAGGCATGATGTACAATTCTCCACTGTCAATAATCAAAACAGTTTTTTATAATTTATTTATCTTTTTATTTATTTATTTATTTGGTAAAGTTATATAGCTGCCCATCCCATGTACATGACTCTAAAGTTTAAAGTTTAAAATGACAAAATAACCCAACAAAACAGCCAAAAACATAACAAAACCATTAAGGAAACATTGAAAACAATAACAACCATTAAAACCCTTACAAAAAATTCTGTGATTCTTTCTGACTTGTTCTCCTCGGTATTTTGTAAATTCCTCAGTTGGCTTAAGCAATGGAAGTCAATATCTATGTTCCTTGTGAGGAACGTGGTATTTTTTGTGAGGCTTAAGTTTACAAGAAGAGAGTGCAACTTGACCATTATATAAACACTGACCAGGTCAGCATGAGAAATGAGATGTAAGACTGTCACAAAACAGGAAGAGAAAGAGGCTCAGAAATTAAATGTGGGGATATACATATATGTATAGAACCAGATTTTCTTGCATTGTGGCTGAACTCAGGTATCTTAACTACCCAAGCAGAGGTCTTGGCATCCTGTGAGAATGCAGCATATTGGCTGGTTGCATGAGGAGATCCTCTCTTGCTTTACTGGGATCTTCCCAGGCCCAGTCCAAAGATTGGGAAGATGGAGGTTACAGCCTGCCTCCTCCCCCCCACCCCATGGATCAGTCACTTCCAATGACCAAGGCCTTACTGGGATCCTCCTTTCCCTCACTCCATCATCATGTCTGTTATATGATTAGTTCCACTGCTCTAACCATACATCAGAAAGTACTTCCTAGGACCACAGCCAGATCCCACATAAGAGAGAGAAACTGGTGGATTTTTAATCACTACTGAAGGAAATTCACTAATTGCTAAACCTTAATGGGCCTGGCAATAAGCTATTAGGACAGGGGTTCTCAACCTTTGCAACTTTAAGACTTGTGGACTTCAACTCCCAGAATTCCTCAGCCAGCTTTGCTGGCTGAGGAATTCTGGGAGTTGAAGTCCAGAAGTCTTAAAGTTGCAAAGGTTGAGAACCCCTGTATTAGGAGAACACTATTCAGTTGGCTTGTTAATAAGGCAGAATTGAGATTAGCTATATAACAGAAAAAAAACTACTCTACAGGACTACAGGTAGTCCTCAACTTATGATCACAGCTGAGCCCAAAATTCCCATTGCTAAGCAAGACAGTTGTTACATGAGTTTTGCTCTATTTTACGACCTTTCTTGCCATCATTGTTAAGCAACTCATTGCAATTCTTAAGTGAATCTGGCTTCCCCTTTGACTTTGCCTGTCAGGCGGTCACAAAATGGGATCACATGACCCCAAGACACTACAATCATCCTAAATACATGCCAGTTGCCAAGCATCTGAATTTTGGTCACGTGATGAGGGGGATGCTGCAATGGTCATATGTGTGAAAAATGATAATAACTCACTTTTTCCAGTGATGTTGTAAACTTTGAATAATCATTAAATGAATAATTGTAAGTTGAGGACTACCTACAGTATACTATATTTTATAATGCCTCTTGGATTGGGGGACAGCATATTAAACCAACTACTGGATGTGATTAAGACAGAGAGGAGAAGGGTATAAAAGATTTGAGACAAGGTGCTCTCAGCTTATGGACTAGTTCTGTTGAATAAAGTAAATGTGATTATTGTTAAAAGGGTTTAAAATCAGGAAATATGAACTGGGATCTTCTGGAATTGACTGTTTTTGAAAATAGGCAATGCGTACAACGTTGGAAGACCTGAAGGATTACATTAGAGCAGCGGTTCTCAACCTGTGGGTCGCGACCCCATTTGGGGTCGAACGACCATTTCACGGGGGTCACCAAACACCGCAGTCCGCCATTTTTTTATTTTTATTTTTTGGTCGGCCATTTTTTATTTATTTTTTGGTCGGCCATTTTTTCCCCTTTGCGATGCGGGCCGTCGCGCCGCGCATGCGCGATGCGGGCCCGCCATTTTTTTTTGGTCGGCCATTTTTTTTTGGTCCACCATTTTTTTCCCCTTTGCGATGCAGGCCGTCGCGCCGCGCATGCACGATGCGGGCCGGGGTCACGCCACGCTTGCGCGGCGCGGGCCAGGGTCGAGCCCCGGAAAAGGTTGAGAACCACTGGATTAGAGTATCATGGAGAAAATCTAACGATAGGTAGTTTTTGAATTAAATCCAACTAGAGGTAGACCTTAAATGACAAACATTCATTTAGTGACTATTTGAAGTTACAAAGGCATTGAAAAAGAGATTTATGACTGGTTTCCACACAACATTGCAGCATCCCCATGTTCATGTGATCAAAATTTGGGCACTTGGCAACTGGCATGTATTCATGACAGTTGAACTGTCCCAGGGTCATATGATCACCATTTGTAACCTTCCCATCTGGCTTCCAACAAGCAAAGTCAATGGGGGAAGCCATGTTTGCTTGATGACTGAATGATTCACTTAATAGCCGCAGTGATTCTGTTAACAACTATGGCAAAAAAGATCGTAAAATGGGGTGCAACTAATTTAACAACTGCCCTGCTTAGCAATGGGAATTTTGGGCTTATTGTGGTCATAAGTTGAGGGCTATCTGTATGCGGTTTGCACGACTTGAAGGCACATAATCAGTTAATCAAAAAGTGGACAAGAGAATTACCAACATTGCCCAGTTATTGCTCATTATATTGTGGATGAGAAATTAATCATTAAAAAAGTACATGAAATTATGTTAATAGCTTTTAAAGATTGCATTAATGTGGCACACATCAATTGTCCCTGTATCTTCAGAAATGAAATGATAAGTCACACAAAGTTTTCCTGAGAAATACGCTCATGTCTGAGAATATACACAATTAACTGCAAGGGAGCTAATTTTTTTCCCTTAGTTAAAAATGACTACAAGATGAAACAACACACTTTCTTTAAAACTGTTACTGAACAATGACAAATTACTGCTGATTGTAACATTACTTGGCCAAAATGAAGTTCTAACTATAAAGATTTATTGATCCTGGTTAGATATATGAAGAAGGGATGTTATTGTACAATGGCAATCAATAAGAAAAATAATTTGAAGGCCAATCAATGTCTGTGAATAAGGGGAGAGAACATTAATCCCTCATGGAGATATTACAAACACATATCTGGGTTACATATCTAAATTCCACTCACAGCTTCTCTATTATGTTGATCAAGACTCTGAATTGCAGAGGACTTGAAATTGCTGTTACTCAGAGCTTGAAGGTTTTTTAAATATTATTATTCTATTTAATTGACTGCACTGTAATTTAATGTAATACAGTCTCTGTAGTGGCAAGAGCAAAAATTTCTTGTAACACTAACCTATTAAGGCATATTAAAAATATTTATCATGGTTCTCAGGAGTACAGATAAACACAGCACAGAGGAAGCTTTAACATAATTGCTCCAAATAATTTGAAATGGCCTTTTCTCCATTCATCTATATGAAAAAGTTGGAAAACAACAGTAATAAGACAAAACACTGCAATATCAGAAGTAAATGTTTGTGGAGTTCAGGGCAGATAAATGAGATATTCTGGACTATAAATTATGATTCTGCAGAAATGCAGATGGGGATGGCATTTCAAGAGAAGAAAGACTAATGTTTCTCAGAGAGCTCCTAGCCAACCAGGACCATAAAATGTCAACTGTTTATTCATATTTCTCTTTCTATATTTCAGACTCCCTCCACTATTTTAGTTTATTTAAATTTCTGCTGTAGCTTTAATTAAGCCATTCTTCAGACACATTCAGAATTTAGTGAGTATAGAGGGCAAATGTAAGAGAAGACAAGAATATGGCCTTCCTATGTGAAATGATTTTGGTTTTGCAACTATTAAAGGAACTGGAGTCTTCCAACTTCAAGTGAAATTGAAGGAATCTTAGTTATTAACAAGTTTCTTTGAAGTTTCACTTACTTTATACCTTTAATTCACAGTAATAAAAACTGTGTCCACAATGTAACTGGGCACAATATTTTTTTTCATATTGCCTTTCTATAATATTGTCTTTGCTGCAGATGTGCTTTGGGTGCAACAATTTACATTTGTTAAAAAGGAAAAGGGCTAGACTGTAAAGTAAACTAACTCATACATAAATGCCAATATTTTATAACAAATGTTGAACATGATAATAGGTGAGCTTGAAGTTGACTTCAAATTTTGGATTTTAGTGTCATGGAAGTTACTTGGCATGCTTGCCAAAGATGTTGTGGTACACTAATTAGTAATCCTTGTGAGCAATTCATATGAAATCTGGGTGCTATTTAAGAGCATTGTTTTATGTGACCATGAGATTTACACACTGATACAGTTTAAGACTGCACTAATTAGATGGTTCTCAGGTATGTACATTAGCATCTAAATGAATATTATTCCAACATTGATATATATTTGTGGAGATTCTCCTATTATTAATAGGAAAGTATTTTGTACAGGTTGATAACACATTAACGTTTTTATGCGATGGTCAAATTGCTAGATTTCCACTATAAAAATTATGATGTTAATATGAATCTTAGGGTTTTAACCTATATTATTTGCTTTATCTTTTGGACTGAAATTCTAAAGATCTTGTTCCCTTAGTATCTTCAAAGAGACCTGCTTCCTGTTTTACTTGTCAGGTTTTTCCCTCCCCTTAAAGCTGGAAGATTCATTTGGAACATATTCAGGAGGAAACTCAAGTTTGATCTGAACTTTCATGAGAAATTGACATTATTTATTTATCTGTATGCTGCCTGTATTATTTTTACAAATTACTTAAGGTGACAAGCATATCCAACATATCTTGTTCCTTCCTATTTTTCTGAAAATAGAAGGGAACAGCCCTTTAGATGAGTTGAGCTGTGAGAGAGTGACTGGCCCAAAGTCACCCAGCCAGCTTTCATGCTAAAGCAGGACCTGAACTCACCATCTTCTGCTTTCTAGCCCAGTGCTTTAACCACTAGACAAACTGGTTGTGAAAACCATCAAATTCTACCGCCTTACCACTATTTAACATCATCTATTTTTTTACATTGGCATTTGTAGCATTCATTTTAATTCCACTGATCAATAATTTTCTGATGTCTATCCCCTCCTTTTATTCTAATTATTTTCAGTTCTTTTCAGATCTCCTCTTGATACCACCAAATATGGCCAGTCTCACACTGAAAATCTTTCTTCAACCTTTGGTAATAATTTCTGTCTTTCATTAAAAACAATCATACTCTGGGATTTATAGTCAAACTTTGTCATGTGTATGCATGAATAGACTTATGTTTCAACCACTATTCCAGGGGTGGCAACGTCACGTGATGTGTCGCGACGTATCTTGACTTTTTTGCCATTGCCGGCAATTGGACGGGCACGGTTTCACTATGATGCATCTGGCCTGCGGGCTGGCAGATGGACACCCCTGACCTATTCAAAACAAATAAATCTTTTGCTACCCAGTTTAAGCGCAACTATGTAACAAAATATAGAGAAGTATAACTGTCAGTCACAGCTAGTATTTGATGGGCAAGAATAATATCATTTATTTGAGTTGATTAAAACAATTATTTATTTGCATATACATGTGTATATTGA
Source organism: Bothrops alternatus (assembly GCA_034064705.1). Classification (NCBI taxonomy): domain Eukaryota; kingdom Metazoa; phylum Chordata; class Lepidosauria; order Squamata; family Viperidae; genus Bothrops; species Bothrops alternatus. Next base: position 10,281,713 of record JARGCV010000031.1, read on the forward strand.
ATGCCACATAATTACTAACCTAAGGTGTTACCTTGCAAAACACAGTTGCAGATATTATTGCGAGTGATTGCAACCTTGGAAAACACTATTCATCACACAAGTGTTTCCTAAGCAACAATGGCTATATATAATTCCAACTGTAATCAAATTTCACTTGTGTTTATGGTTTCAATTGCTTCCTTTCATCAGGTTCTTCCAGACTGCTTGAAATCCTTTTGTAAGGAGATAAGGAAGCAAGATGCAGGTAGAAAAGAAAGAAGAGTGGGAAGAAGAGCTATTTAGTCACAGGACATTTAACTACAAAAGAAGAAGTTTGGGAGAGTTTTGTAAGGCTATTCTGGTCTAGAAATGACAAGTGTCCTACAGCACAAGAGACAAGATGGAAGTGCCTATTATTTCAGTCTGTCCAAGGACTCGTGTTGATACTGGCTGCCCGTTTTACAAAGAGTACAATTCTCTCCAGTTCCACCGGGCATGGTTCCATCATGTTAAACAAACTGCAGTGAATTCATGAACAAACTCTGCAATTTAGTCCTTAAAATGTTTGAATTACATTATTTAGAAAGGCATCAACATTTATACATTGATTGCCATGTTGCTAGTTTAGGCTAAAGGAAAGAGACATTTTGCATTTCCCTCCAAATGTCCATCCTTTTTATGTTTTTTTCTAAAGGCAATCCCTTTCTGTTCCATGCTGAACTCTCTGGATACCCTTTGTAGTAACAGACAACAGGGTCAGTTCAAGGTTTCCCATTGCTTGTGACAGAATAGCAAATGGGACACTCTTATCATTCAAGTCAAACAGCCTAGCATCCAAGGTCACCCATGTTACTGTGCTGCATGGAGAGAAAACCCAAGCATCATCCTCTTTTTGTTCATTGTTTTAATAAAACTATAAGAACAGAATACCTAATAATTTGCTGCCCAAATGTGGGACGGAAAATATGCTGACTTCTCTTTATCTAATGGGAAGGCTGGCCCTTAATATGAATCTTGAGTTGAATTATATGATGTGCTTCTCATGAATAAATCAGATGGTGAACGCAGGTGGATGGATCTCTTCTTTTGGTAAGGCTTCTCTGCAGCTTCACTCGTTTCAAAAGTCTCTAGAGCAGCGGTTCTCAACCTGTGGGTCGCGACCCCATTTGGGGTCGAATGACCATTTCACGGGGGTTGCCAAACAACGCAATCCGCCATTCCCCCCTTTTCCTTAGCTGTGCTACTCCCTCTTATTCTATTGGCTTTTGAAAGCCAATAGAATAGACTCTCTTGAATAGAGTCTAATTCTATTGGCTTTCAAAAGCCAATAGGAATTGTCCAGGCTGTCTCTGTCCTGCTGAGCCCACCTAAAGTCCCAGTCTGCAAACAATGCTGCAAGTTGTCTGCAGCGAAGGCGAGCTGTCTGGAAGTTTCCACCCCTCCCTGCTGAGCAACTACTAAAAATGTAAGTAAAAGAGGGCCAGGGATGGGAGGTGGGAGGCCAGCGGGCACAGGGAGGGTTGCTGGCACGCGTGGGGCCCGGCGGGTGCCTTACCTCCCTTGGGCTGGGTCAGCTGGTGGCCCAGCCGGTGGTCGCCCTGCGCCGTCACTGTCCCTTTCCAGCTACACCTCGGCCGGCACAGGGGTCGGCACCACGCATGCACGGTGCTCCTGGGCAGGGAAATAGTCCTTGACTTATGACTGGTTGGGTAGTCCTCGACTTACAACCGGTTGGGGTCCTCGACTTATGACCGGTTGGGTAGTCCTTGACTTACGACCGGTTGGGGGGTCGCGGCATTAAAAAGGTTGAGAACCACTGCTCTAGAGTGACACTTGGCGATCTATAAAAATGTTAAGTTTGGAACTGCCATTTTATTTTCTTGTAAAGAACCAATGTGTGATTTGCACGAGTCAGCTGGAGATGGATCCTGAACTTTGTATAACACTATAGCTCAGATTTTACATATAACCTGCTGTTAGCAAGAGAGAACGGCACATCCATGCTTACAATGTAGTTTTTGCTTTAAAAGTCAAAGAATTTTCCAATGGATTGTACTCAAACATCATCTACCCAGATAAAGATAGTCCTTGAGTTACAACCGTTTGCTTAGTGACCGCTTGAAGTTACAATGACACTGAAAAAAGTGACTTATGACCATTTTTTACACTTACGACTGTTGCATTACCAAAATTTGGATGCATGGTAACTGGTTCATATTTATGATAGTTTCCGGGGATCTTGTGATCACTTTTTACAATCTTCTGACAAGCAAAGTCAATAAGGAAGCCAGATACATTTAACAACTGTGTTAGTAATTTAACAACTGATGTGATTCACTAATCAATTGTGGAAAGAAAAGTGGTAAAATGGGGCAAAACTCACTGGAAATGGAAATTTTGGGGTCAATTGTGGTCATAAATTGAGGATTACCTGTACTTCATCTATCAATTATTCTTTACAGTTGTATTTCCCATTTTATCAGGGACTCAGGGAAGTGTTTATGTCTCTTCCCTCTTCCAATTATATCCCTGGTAATTTGGAGAGCAACAATTGGGCCAAATTTACTGTTGAATGGAAGTTGAATTTAGATTTCCTCAGTTCTAATTCCATGCCCTAACTTCTACATCACACTCCCCATTTTTATTTTATTTGAAGTTGGTTCTTTTTACTATGAATTGTTAAACAATCATCATCAGTCCTCCAGATCAGTATTTCTCAACCTTGGCAACTTTACGATGTGTGGACTTCAACTCCCAAATTCTCCAGCTAGCGTTGCTAGCTGGAGAATTCTGGGAGTTGAAGACCACACATCGTAAAGTTGCCAAGGTTGAGAAACACTGCGTCCCGATGATTAACAAAATCATTACTTGCTTGGACAATGTTTCTTCCCTTCCTTTTTAGCTCTGCTTTTGTACCTATCACCTTGTGCTTTGTATATCGTCCATGAACTCGAGGACACAAAATCAAGCCAGAATAAGAAAAGAAATTACCAAAAGGGGTTTAGTAAACTTGCACTTACTAAAAATAAACCGTGTTTTATTTACTGCTTCTATGAAAATATCATGCTAAACCAAAAAATACACACATCCTATTATGGCTTAATGTGGTATGTGAACCAATCATCATGGCTAGATGCTATGTATATATCTACTCACTATGACTTATTCAACAACAATAGTTCAAAAAGTCATCATTTAGCTTTGGATTTATATGCTAGGACCAATATTAACTTCACATTTTGGGGGCTGGCCCAAGATGTTTTCTTGCCTGTGCAGACAATAGGACAGTATTTTTACTATCCTAAATAGCTGTGTTTCAGTCAAAGAACAGGGAAGCAAATGACACAAACTCATTTCTCATGTAATTGGCCAGTATTTATTCATTACACCACTAAATTGCTAGCCATTCCATAGCAGCTGTAACTGCAGGTGACTAGTTTACTTTATTTGCCTTTTTACAAAGCAGTCCTTACTTTGTAAATGTTGACTGGGTGAATTTGCAAACATCTATCCACTTTCAGTAACAATACTCATTATGTTAATACATGCCTCAATCTGTACAAACACACACATAAACACACATATACTATATATCCACATAGGCTCAGACACACAGAGACCCTCGTTTCGAATAAAATGGCAATTCTGGATCATGCTGCAGCAGGAAGAAGTTAATGATTCACTTTTTTCCCTGTCTCTTAAGGCAATTGTTATATCTCTTATGATGATGTTTTAACTGCTGAGATAAATGACAAGGTTGACAGAAAGATAGAAAGGAACCACTACAATGTCAGTAATAACTGAGTGAAAGAGAGAAACATGCTGGGCCTGGTATGTAACAATCCAAACGAGTGAGTAGAATTAATAAATAAATATTAATGGTTCTGCATTAAGATATGTTGCCATCACCTTGAACAAAATCCACAATTGAGTAGCAATATAATGGAAGGAATAGGTGGGAAAGCCCAGGGGTAAGTAACCGGGCTGGGGCAGAAAGACTGAAGTAAAGGAAGGACAACATTATTCTTCTTGAGAAGCTACTTCTATCACCTTTTCTCCTTCCATAAAGGGGGAAACCAAGATATTTATATGAACTAAGAACCCTATAATGAATTTGTTTACTTCTCTTTCCTCCACATCATCATTTTTCCTTTTGTGTTATTGTAATTGTAATCTTGAGGGCAGGATTAAGTAACTAATTTATTGATTTGGAAACTACATTGAGTAATTTAGAGAGAGGGAGATAGATAGATAGATAGATAGATAGATAGATAGACAGACAGACAGACAGACAGACAGACAGACAGACAGACAGACAGACAGATATCGCATTGTTCTAAACTTAATTGAGACAAGATGCTGTACAGATAGTCCTCAACTTAAAACCACAATTGGGGCCAGAGCCTCTGTCACTAAGCAATGTGGTTGTTAAATGAGTTGTGCCTAATGTTACGACCTTTTTTTGTTCTATTGTTAAGGAAATCATCTGGTTGTTAAGCAAATCCATTGACTTTGTGTGTAGGAAACCCCCCTGAGAATGTTCTATGTGGCACTAACATAACCCTGGGACAACCCTGCAGTTGTCGTAAACACATTCCAGTTGCCAAGCTTTTTGATCATGTGATTATGGGAACACCATTGTTAAAACAAAAATCTTGTTAAATAAGTCAAGGACTACCTGTAATTCATGCTTCTGACTATTTTGAAGTACCTTGATGCAACCAAACCCGAGGAAAATCTTCAGGCTGATACTATCTGCTACAAATTTCAAGAAATTTTAATACAGTTCCAGTTTGAAAGCATGCAACTGCAAGTAGATAAATAGTGGGAAGGTAACAGCATTCTGTGTACCTTGGTGTATAGTCATTCTGGGCACATGACCACACAAGTGCCTTCGCACAACGCTGGCTTCCTCAGCTAGTAAATGGAGATAAGCACTGCCCCTAGAGTTGGACGTGACTGGACAGTGGAAAGCTTTACCTTTTACCTATAATTTATTTCAACTAATAGGAATTCTAAAAGCATACCTGCAAACCCAGTAAGATCTTATATACCTTGCTGTTGTGCACTAATAATAATAGTACAGGTATGCAGCACAAAGGCATCGTTTAATTGCAACGGTGCATATTTTGGGGTCCCTTCCATTTTATCTTCACTGCAATCCATCTGTAAGTTGGATTAAAGTGAGGCATAATGAAGGCACCACGGCACCTAATGAGCGTCAATGGCAGATGAACGCACAAACCCTTCTCCCAAAGGTCCTTTTTCACGAGGCAACTGGACTTTCTTGTTTTCCTTTGAAGAGGTTTCCCTTCTTATTCAAGAAGTTTCCTCAGCTCTGATTGGATGGTGGGGAATGGTCCAGTCAGAACTGAAGAAGCTTCTTGGATGAGAAGCGAAACATCTTCAAAGGAAAACAAGAAAGTCCAGTTGCCTCGTGAAAAAGGACCTTTGGGAGAACTATTGCCTGGATGACTGAGAATCTCCATAGGCACACAAATCCTTCATTTCTCTGGTCTCAGTGTAGCCCAGGGGTAGTCAACCTTGGCTCTTTTATGACTCATGGACTTCAACTCCCAGTATTCCTGAGCCAGCCACGCTGAGGGGAAAGGGAGAGGTTTCCAAGCTGAGCCATACTGGCTCAGAAATTCTGGGAATTGAAGTCCACGCGTCATAAAAGAGCCAAGGTTGACTACCCCTGGACTGTAGCCCATTAACCACATCAGGTGGTGCTCAAAATTTCTATACTGATTTTATTTTAAAAGATATAATCTTCCAAGAATAATATTTTGAACTGTTTTCCTCTTCGTTTGATAAGATTGGAAATTAAGATTTGGGTACAATACCTTGGCTTTGTCTCTCATCGAACCTTTACCAAGGATAGACATTTTTGCACCCGTTTCCTCTTGTAACCTTTTCAAGGAATTTCCTCTTGGACCAAGGAGTTTGCCCACAAAATTAAACTAGAAAATAAAGAGGAAAAAAAGGGATAAATATTAGAAAATATTTCCTTTTTTGAAGTGCAGAGAAATCCTGACCAAGAAAATGGGACCCAGAAATATCATTTCTCTACAGTCCCAAATCAACTATATTTTATTTACTCATCTCATAGCTATCCTACCTCATTGTAATGACTCTTGACTGCCTAGGCCAGGGGTAGGCAACCTCGGCTCCTTTATGACTCATGGACTTCAACTCTCGGAATTCCCGAGTCATAAAAGAGCCGAGGTTGCCTACCCCTGGCCTAGACAATATTAAAAAAAAATAATTAAAGCATTCACTGTAAATCTCAAAAACTGTGTACAATTTAATGATACAATAAAACAAAATAAGGGAAAAATATAAATGAAAGATGGCACGGTCCATAAACTCAAGAGAATAATCTCTAAAATAGTTCATTTTTTTAACATTCTCCCGAATAATGTTAGGGAAGGGACTAATCTGATCTCTGTTTGGAGGCTGCTGTAAAGCAGTAGCTTCATTCCTCTAGATCATCTAGTTGGCTGATTCTATAGATAAGGAGGAGCTTAATCTTTCCTTAATAATATGTGGACCTGTTTATCACTTTCCAAATTATTTTCAAAACCATTCACAAGTAAATTAAACGCATATCTTCATAAGCATACCACTTAGATTTATATTACCAACCAATAGATATATGTACAAATTGCTTAATATATAAAAACACCTTTCTCTTATAAATGTTTGTTACCCCCAACATATTTATAGTTAAAGAAACATGAATGCAGTGACATATCCAACAAAGTATCAGTAGCACATGCCTGTCTATCTCTGTCTGTCTGTCTGTCTACCTATCTATCTACTACACATGGGGAGCTCAATGTTGCGCACATCAGCTTTGGCCTTGAGTGTCTCTGCAGCAGAGTACAGGTAGTCCTCGACTTACAACAGTTCATTTAGTGACTGTTCAAAGTTACAGCAGCACAGCGTAAGTGACTTATGACCCTGTTTCACAGTTACAACCTTTGCAGTATCCCTATGGTCATGTGATCAAAATTCTGATGTTTCGCAACTGGTTCATATTTATGACGGTTGCAGTGTCCCAAGGTCCTATGATCACCTTTTGCGACCTTCTGACAAGCAAAGTCAATGGGGAAGCCAGAGTCACTTAACATCTCAATTACTAATTTATCAACTGCATTGATCCACTTAACAACTGAGGCAAGAAAGGTCATAAAATGGGGGGAAATTTATTTATTCATTCATTCATTCATTTATTTATTTATTTATTTATTTATTTATTTATTTATTTATTTGTTTGTTTGTTTGTTTATTTATTTATTTATTTATTTGTTTGTTTATTTATTTATTTATTTAAAGGTGCTGGAACTCCGTTCCAGTGCGTTCTATGACAAAAAAAAGCACTGGAACAAGGAATAACAATAAAGGAGGATATGGCTAAAGGATCCGACTTCCCTTATATTACTTGGAGGTCCCTAAATAGGTTGAGAGTTGGAGTGCCTAAGGCTATAACTAATATGCTCAAATGGAGGCTCTTAGCGGATAACAACGCACTATGTGAATGTGGGGGAAACACAGAGTCTGGCTCATCTGCTGGTATGTTGGCTACTACTAGAAATAGGTACCAATAATCACTTATTTTTGGTCAACGACAAAGCCAAGAAGGTGGCTTCATTCTGGCAGTTTAAAATTTGATCTAGGCATGGAAGAGGAAGAATCTATTATCAATCGATGGAATCAATTTATATTAAAAAAAATTAACACTACATTGCAGTAATTATACAAATGTTTCATGAGTAACTCACTGGAAATAATCTATTTTAATCAAAATCCAGACGTCCTTTAAACCGCCGTTTTAAAGCTGCCAAAGAAGGGGGAAACATCAAATGTCATTTCTGTAAACTGATTTGCCATTTTCTATTTACTGAGACAGCTTGAGCCGAAACTATCTTCATTTCTGTGTTGAAATCACAATCCCCAGCATTCCCAGCCAGCAGAGGCCAATCAGCGAGTGAATAGAACATCAAGATTAGCCAATCACCAAGTCCCACTACCGTCCACTGCAGGAAACTCCTACTGTGCCTTCCCTTCAAAAGAGATGGCCATCTGGCCCACAGAAATCCAGCATTTCCTGAAACAATCTGTAGCGCAGTTGAACCATTATTATCATTAGTTAGTTTTTCTTGATATTCAACCAAAACCCACTTCCCTTTCATTTAAGCCCATTCTTTTGGTTTTGATTTATAGCAACTTCAGGAGGGCCATCAATTCCCCTGCTCCTAGCATAAATAAAACTGGAAATATCTCTGTGACAGATCATGAATTACAGCTCCACAACAAATGGTTCTTTCTCTTCTGCTCACCTGCCAAAAAAGCTGGCAGGAAATTTTTATTGACTGACTTTTTGACTTCCAGTGCTAAACTCCCATACTGTGCTAGAGGAAATTCAAATTCTCCGTAAGATCTTCAGGCTACAGAAGGAATCAGTATGCCCCCTCTTGTCTTTTCTTAGATAGCTGAGAATTTCAGTCTGTCTGTTTTTGGTCACCTAAATTTAAATATTTCCTCATAAAATTTATTTACAAGACCGCCTTCTGCCAGTAAATACCTCCCATCGACCAGTTCGCTCCCACAGAGAGGGCCTCCTCAGGGTGCCATCGGCTAAGCAGTGTCGGCTGGTGGCGCCCAGGGGGAGAGCCTTTTCTGTGGGGGCACCGACGATGTGGAATGAGCTCCCCCCAGAACTCCGGACGTGTCATGATCTCCGCACCTTCAGAAGAGAATTGAAGACTCATCTCTTCAATCAAGCTGGCCTGGCCTAGATCTCCTCGAGTTTTAAATTTTTAAACAAGGCTGTTCGGGTTTTAGAATTGGGTTTTTAACAGGTTTTAGTAACAGCTTTGTATTAATTTAATTTAATTTATTTTTAAATATTTATTGTTATTATATGTTTTTATTCGGTTGTAAACCGCCCCGAGTCCTACGGGAGAGGGGCAGTATAGAAATTTAATAAAACTAAACTAAACTAAATAAACTACAGGCAGTCCTTGGCTTACATCAGTTCAATTAGTGACCAGTTGAAATTACAACAGCATTGAAAAAAAGTGATTTATGACCATCTTTTAGCCTTATGAACATTGCAGCATCCCCATAGTCACGTGATCAAAATTCGACTGCTTGGCAACTGGCATGTATTTATGATGGTTGCAGTGTCCCAGGGTCATGTGATTCCTTTTGCGGCCTTCTGACAAGCAAAGGTGATGGGGAAGCCAGATTCCCTTTACAACTGTGCTACTAACTTCACAACTGCAGGGATTCACTTAACAGGTTTGGCAAGAAAGGTTGTAAGATGGGGCAAAAATCATTTAACAACTGTCTCGCTTAGTAACAGGACTCAATTGTGGTTGTAATTCGAGGACTACTTATAGTTTGAAATAATATGTATTTTTTTAAAAGAATCAGTTGTAGGAGAAAGTTAAAAAAAAGTTCATTCTCATTTCAATGCTGTACAGCAACGGTAATTTTTAAAAAATCATTGAAAAAAAAATTCAGCAAAGTTCCATGTGCAGTTTCAGTTTGTTTTCATCTTTTGGAGATCTTTCTCTGAAGTAAATTGCTAATTACTTTCATAGAAGCTTTCTTCAAAAGAATTGTTCTACCAAAATTTGTGAGATGTTTATGATTTTTATAATGCAGGCATCAATCACAGTGTAGTGATGTAGAATTAAGAACGAAAGAAACCAGCACCATTTAATTTTAAGCCAATCTGGAGATTGTTATAATGCAAAGTCTATCAATGGTTTTATGAAACATTTTTAATTACCTGATCAGCCTCTTTTATGTATTATATATAACCTGGATGACACTCAAATTGGAAGAAACTTAATTATTTCAAAAATCTAATTATAGGGTGCACTATAACTCATTGGAATTTTGTTATCATTAATAGCAATTATAATTAAAACAGTACTTACATAGTGATTTGTATGTTCATAACACAATGCAAACATTAATTTTCTTATTCAAGTCAGACCTATATTCAAAAGAAACTACTTATTTTAATTTTACTGAGGTTCTCTTGCTCATTAGCATATCTTTAAAGAGGCCATATTCATTTGCAAGCAGCTCTGTTTCAACAGAGACAGCTTAAAAACTTACATTTTCACAAAAACTGAAGCATCAGAATGAGGAAATGGGTTGAAAGTGCTGATGTTTCTTTGCAACATTACAATTACAAGTGGGAATAAGTCTTGTGTGTCAGAAAACTTTCAGTCTTACTACGCATCAGCTATCTCAATTAATCAGTATTCCTTGAAGAAGCATGTTCCTCTTGGATATTCAAGAGTCACATGATCCACAACAATTACTTTCTTCCAGGGCCATTGCCTGATCTGCAACTATAGATCCTGTAGAATACAATGTTAAGGATAATAGGAGAAGAAGAAGAAGAAGAAGAAGAAGAAGAAGAAGAAGAAGAAGAAGAAGAAGAAGAAGAAGAAGAAGAAGAAGAAGAAGAAGAAGAAGAAGAAGAAGAAGAAGAAGAAGAAGAAGAAGAAGAAGAAGAAGAAGAAGAAGAAGAAGAAGAAGAGGAAGAGGAAGAGGAAGAGGAAGAGGAAGAGGAAGAGGAAGAGGAAGAGGAAGAGGAAGAGGAAGAAGAAGAGGAAGAGGAAGAGGAAGAAGAAGAAGAAGAAGAGGAAGAAGAAGAAGAAAGAAAGAAAGAAAGAAAGAAAGAAAGAAAGAAAGAAAGAAAGAAAGAAAGAAAGAAAGAAAGAAAGAAAGAAAGAAAGAAAGAAAGAAGAAGAAAGCAAAGATAGTGCTAGGCATCTTTGCAATCCCAAAGCAACTGGAGCACCACTTGAATACCATTGGCACTGACAAAATCACTATCGGTCAATCGCAAAAGGCAGCTTTACTTTAAAGCTTTCATCCTTTAACCATCAAGCAACATCTATCCATCCCACCTTCTTGGGAAGGATTTGATAGGTGGGTAAAAAATGCCAACTCCATTCTAAACATCTGGCTGACTGTGACCAACCCTAATAATAATAATAATGCAGAAAATGATAAGGATTGTGTTGACGGATTATGTTTAGCTTTAAATTCAGTATGGATATTTGAGTTTTGCTCCACAATATTATCAATTCTTGATGATACACTGGAATATATTACTTTCATGATATGTTAGATCCACATCTTCAAATCTGCTGCTCAAAAGAATAATTTAGCAAATGAGGTTTTTCTGCTGTGTGGAAGAGAGAGAGATGGAGACCATGACACCACAGAAATGATTTACGATAGGATCAAAGCCATAGACACAACTTCCACATTAACTCATATTGTGGTAAATTCACATAATGTGCTGCTTCATGTAATTTCTTCTTTCTTGATAGTTGTAAGTTGAATATATTTGATGATTCCATGAAAGTTGTAGTATATGACTTATCCTTATATCTGCAGAGTTATAAAAGACCCAGTCTAACTTGTGCCAGTCAGGATTATTGTGGTATGTACCATGTTGAGCTTTCTTGATCAAAGATGGAAATTAAATATAATAAAGGTGTGTGTTTGTGTGTGATGATGTGTATGATGAATTCCTGGTGACTTTTTGGCAACGATTCAGAAATGGTTATCATTGTCTTCTTCCAAAACAAGGGATTTTTTTAAACTTTCTACTCCAGTTTGGACCTTTGGTATTTCCTAAATAATATTGTCCTATTTGAACATTAGCTAGGTCCTATTTGATTTTTTTAAGATTTGCCAAAGTAGCTAAGTACACTACCACCTAGCTGTATGTGTATATTCACACATACATATGCATGTACTAGACCAAAATTGTGTTCCTATGTCTCTCTCTATTTACATTTTTGCAATTACAAGTGGAAAAATGTAGAGTTGTTTGTTCCTTTTTGAGTAGTAGTATTCTGGTGTTGGGGATAATGCATATTTTATACCACAAAAGATTTCCCTAGTGAAAAGGTACTAGAACATATCTTCTTGCAATAAAGAAAAGCAAATTGTTTTGTGTATTTTATATAGATTCACTGCAGTGAACACAACAAAACTTTATCTAAAATATCTGTATTCACATCATTTTAAACAAAGCTTATACCAAAGCTTACATCAAAATAAGCATGCTTAGAATTGTTTCTTAGTGAAATATTTGTATTTTAGTAGGCCTATCTGAAAGGTGAGACAAATATATTCGGATTTATAAGAGTAAGATTAGACTCTTTGATAGGGTCTACTCTAGAAGCAATTATTTCTTCAATTGCCTGCTTTATCATTTCCAAGTATCTTATGTAGTGAAACAAATACATATGGGCATTTTAAAGGCTTTACTTTCAAACAACAGTTGCAAACTTTCAGACTAAGTTCCTCATAATCTGTAGAAATAATGACACTTGATCTTAGGTACTTTTGTCTTTCTCAGCAAACTTTGCTTTGTTTTTTTTCTTGTAATCATCAGCCCTTTAATCTACCATCTGGTTCAATATTTCTTTTCTTTTCTTTTTTCAAAAATGGACTGTCTTTAGAGTTCCATATGGAGCCTTTCAAAAATGAAACTTGTGATTCTCTATTGTCTGCAAAGGCAAGCCAGGCTTTGAAATGATATGTTACATTGGTCTGTCTTCTGGGACACATTATTTGCAACGATCATCAGACAAGGATTGCCTTTGTCAAAAACTTTGATGGACTTCCTTTTTTGAAACAAATTGGAATTCAAAGGAGAAATTACCCTTAAAGAATCATTATTTTTTTTTACTTCATTGCTCTAATTTCAAAAGCCTAAAGTTAGCACGCTTTTTTTCCCAATTTACTTTTAAGTCCCCCTTAGTGTAATTCTCGAATCTGGCAGCTCCCTAGGTGAGCTGGATGTTTATTCCCAGAATCTCAAGGCAGCATATCCAAAAAAGTGAATTGACTGGCAACTCTGAGAATTATAGTCCAACACATCTCAAGGGCAACAGGTTGGAGAAAGCTGCTGCATGGCAAAACTTTATTTATAAGGTGTTTCTTCGAGATGCAATCCCATAACAGCATGGGAATAGTGAATTATGCAAAGGTATGAGTGGTGCCAAGGAGATCAAGTAAGAAGACATTCACATTCTGCCAGCCACTTCTTCCACTTCCTTCTACTTTTTAAAGTGGGAATGGCTCATGCAACTGGCACTATTTGCTTCACTGTAATAACATCAGAGTTCCTGATTGCTTGGGAATGCAACATGCACCTGTCAGCATCCAGGCAACTGAGTCTCTGTGAAGAGACTCAGAAAAAATTATTAGCACTTGACCACTTTGGATGAGATCAATGTTTCTGGCTTAGGAACTAGGAAATTGAGACTTCTAGGCCTCCCTTAGGCAACCCATCTCACAGGGTTATTCTTGTGAAGAATAATAGCAGGCAGGAGCATTACATATGTTGCTGCCTTGAACTGATAGATAGATAGATAGATAGATAGATAGATAGATAGATAGATAGATAGATAGATAGATAGATAGATAGATAGATAGATAGATAGATAGATAGATAGATAGATAGATAGATAGACAGACAGACAGACAGACAGACAGACAGACAGGCAGGCAGACAGGCAGGCAGGCAGGCAGGCAGGCAGGCAGGCAGGCAGGCAGGCAGGCAGGCAGGCAGGCAGGCAGGCAGGCAGGCAGGCAGGCAGGCAGGCAGACAGACAGACAGACAGATACTGTAGATGGATACCATAGATGGATACTGTAAATAGATACCATAGACAGATACTATAGACAGATACCATAGATAGACACCATAGATAGATAGATAGACAGACAGACACAGACAGACAGACGCTTTAATGCATTGAGTACATGCCCCTTATTGACACTGTTATAACAATGTTATAATTTTTAAAAATCTCCATAATATATCATTCCACTTGCAAATTATAGCTCTTCACATGGTGGAATAGGGTTATCCCATTATCTCCATGGGATCAGAAGACTTTAGAAATGCAGACCTTAGAAAACAGGTTGTTTTATTTAAATGTCATACAACATACATGTCTTTCAAACTTCATTTGAAGTGTTTAAACAAATAGATATTTATCTCAGATAAAAAAGACAAGAGAATAAAGATTATGAAAATTATTCTAAAGCATAATTACATCCTTTATTTTGTGTGACATATGAAAGAAGAAGCTTCCAATACATTTTTGCTGCCTAGCCGTAGAATTAAAAATCTAATGATTTCCTGTTGGTTTACTCATCTTTATTTCTGATTCAAGTTCTTGCATGTTTCTGCTTATGTAGTTGAAATGACCTTACCCACTGACAATTCTGAGTACTAGAGAAATACATGAAGAATATAAAGGAGTATATGTAGAAGGGATGTAAGAAACATTAGTGAAACAGAGGGGGAGGAGGTGAGAAAGAAACTCAAGATCATAATTTCTTGATTATTTTTAGTATAACGGGACAGAGGGAAATTTGGCCATCAGTACTGGTGTCTACTGTTGTAAAAGACAGACCTTGTCTGATGTGGGGGAAGGAAAAGGGGGTAATGGATTTTCTCATAAGTTGAAGAGGAAAATCCAAAGGCTTGTGACACACAATTCCAGGGTAACAGAATTATATTCTTAATAAATAAGCAATACACTATGGACATTTCCCCAAAGCTGGAAATACTGTATCTGGACAGAGAGGATTGTTCACACATAATATTTGAGAAACGTAAGACAAAAAACAGTGTAGCTAAAGATGTTAGGCTTACCTTCCATGCTTATGAAAATGAATTTCATGCTGTCCATAGTCACCTTGCAGGGGAGATGGGTGGCACAGAAATTTAATAAATAAATAATAAGTGAAATGAATGAAACATTTCTGAGTTGGAAGATAGTTTTGCAAGACACCATATGATGAAATATAACTATGATGACAGGCAAATATAAGGGACTTTCAAATTGTATTTCTTATATAAATCCATAGGACACACACATACACACAACACAAACACATTAAACCAGTACTGGACAGAAACAAAGGCTGGAAAAATTCTGATTTCCCCCCCCCCAATGATGCTTATCTAGCCTGTGTAATTGAGTTAATCTGAGTTGCCCTCTAGACTCCTTCCAACCCTCTCAACAAATCTGCATTCATTTCCATAGCTGAATTGAAATAAATTATTCATTATGAAAATGGATTTTTCCAGCTAGAAATAATATTTATTTCATTATTACTCTGCCATTAAGGAGCAACATGCATACTTAAGACACCATTCAGCACAAGGCTAGAGTGCGGAATAATACATGCTTTCCTTTATATGCATAGCCATTTAATAGACTTTTTAGTCATTTTTTTTCTTCTCATTTTAAGTTTTGGACCAGCTAGTGATCAGCTTCAGGCCTGAGAAAGTAGAAGAACTGCTCAGTGATCAGGGGTTCTCCCCCTTTATTTTTTGGGGGAGAGGAGAGTGGGGAGGGATCATGAATCCTACTCTGATAACCGATGATTGCAGTAAAAAGCAGTCTAATTTGCTTTTATATAATATTAGTCAGAGAGGGAAAGCACTGGGAAGCTGCCACAGAAAGATAATTGCTGGTTTGTGAGGCTGTATTGGAAGAGATTCATTGTAAGTATGAAAGAAATAAAAAAGCAAGATTTTTCTTGTCATAAACACAATGGTGCTACAGTGACGACTGTATCTGTTTCAGAGAGATGTATACTATTAAAATGGGAGGTATTCCATTCACAAATACATTCCAGGTGTATGTAAGCCCTGTGTGGAATGGCTATTAAATATTCAACTTTTTGAAAATGGGAGAGAAGATGAAAGAGGGCACAAACCTCCTTCCTTCTTTCATTTTTTTAAAATGATTTGAGGAAGAGGAGTCTTGCAGCCTTAATCATTTGGAGGTTACTGTTTGCTTCTTCAAAAAGCAGTTTAGAGGAGACTGTTACTTGCATGGAGCTGATTCCTTGGGTGGGGAAAGGCCAAACATCAAAGATATGGGCAATTTGCTTTGAAAGCTGTTGTGTGTAAGGATATGTGTTTGTGCTCTTTGTAATTGTAAAAGGCATTGGGAAGAAAGTATATTGCTGAATCCAGCCCATTTTTCAGGTTAAGAATTCAAATTAAAACATCCCTGAAAAACTGGCTCTGTATCTATGTCATCCCTTGCCTGGAGGGTTCCTCCACTGAAGGGGAGAAAGAAGCAGAAAATCAGGTTGTGTCTGCAGATGCATACCTTCTAATGGAACCGGCCAAGGACTGAGTAGCTTATCTTAATGGATAGCATCCCCCCCACACACACACATAGACACACATACATTCCAAAAATGAGAATTCTCTTGAGGGTGAACCATCTTTCATAACATCTCCCAGAATAGATTTTTGTGCTGGCAGTATATCTACATAAAAGCTGTTATACTTTTGCTAGTGAAGAGGAATTCAACAGGGAGATAGATGCCTCTGAGCTGTCTTTGAGTTGCTCAGCAAGGCTTTGCGTTGCAAAACAATTCAAATGTCTCCTCAAGTTGTCGAGATCACACATTTGACCCTGAGAGGGTCTTTTGTGTCAGCTTGCATATAGGCCTATTGGATATATGCTGGTCTTTGACCATAATAAAAATTTGATTAGATACACCTCTTGGGTAGATGTTTTCACTTTAGATTTATTTTGATTTCCCAACTCTAAGCATCACTGTCTTATAACAAAAACAGAAGGAAACAAAAAAACCCTGAGAGTGAGTTAAAAGAAATATAAGACAATTAATATTGCCAAGAAGGTCATTTTAAACATGATCATATAACGGCTGCTGATATAATATGAGCATGAAGAAAGTGTCAATCACACAATGCATGAAAGTGGAAGACACCTTAACTCATTGGCTCCCAACCTTTTCTATATCCTGCACCCCTAGAACGCTTCTGATATATTCTCACACCCCTTACTAAAGTTCAAAATAATGGCAGCGAATTATGCACCTACACTATAATTTTGAAAACCCATGGAATATCGTCTCACACCACGGTTGGGAACCCCTGCCTTAACTGATTCTCTTTTCCATTCTGACAACTTGAATCTGCCTCATGAATCCCAGTGACCGGTTAGGGCGCATAGGGTTGGCCTCCTACAAGTCCCATCTGTTAGACAATGTTGTCTGGCGGGGCCTAGGGCAAGGGCCTTCTCCGTTGCTGCCCAGCCCTCTGGAACCAGCTTCCCTCAGAGGTTCGTACTGCTCCCTCCCTCCTAGCTTTCCGGAAACTGCTGAAGACACATCTATGCCGACAGGCTTGGGGCGTATGAGCTCTGCTCTGCCCCTGGGCCCTAGGAGTGTCCCTCCATCAGCGACTGATTGTGTTTGTATGTGGTGTGAATGAAATCAATTTTTAAATTTTTATTGTATTATTGTATTGTTGTTGTGAGCTGCCCTGGGTCTTAGGAGAAGGGCGGCATATAAATTTGATTAAACTTAAACTTAAACTTCTAAGATCGAGGTTTTAAGTCTACTCTCAACCAAGGAATCAACCCTGACTGTTCTTTGGAAGGACAGATCCTAAAGCAGAAGCTCAAATACTTTGGCCACCCAATGAGAAGAGAGGACTCCTTGGAGAAGACCATGATGTTGGGAAAGATGGAAGGCAAAAGGAGAAGAGGATGGCAGAGGATACAGTGGTTAGATAGTGTCATCGATGCAATGTATATGAATTTAGGCATACTCTGGGAGATAATGGAGGACAGGGGGTACTAACGTGCTGTGCTGTGGTCCAGGGGGTCGCGAAGAGTCAGACATGACTAAGCAACTGAACAACAACAACAAAACAACAACCAAGGAAGCTGATCACTGCTTACGTGGTTAGATCAGTCCAACGTACATCACAATGCAATAAAATAAAAATAGTAAATTCGGGGCAGTTCCATAGGCAGGACACCCACTGTGGGCTGGCCGTTCTTACAAACAACATCTTGAATCTTTGTGATATCCCTTTTTTTAAAAAAAAAATCTAGGACTAGGCTCCAGAGCATGCATAAAATCTTTTTTCAGAAGACATCAAATGATATACTTCTAAGACACTCTGCATTTTCTCTTTGTTTCTGCTGCTAAAAGGAAACAAGTATGCCTGCCATTACTCAATGGTAAGTAAGCTGGGTACATTTTAAAACAATTCCTCCTTCTCTGAAAGCTTTACTGGAATTCTTTCATTCTTTATAAGCAGATCAAGGTCCCTCCTGACCTGCAAATGAAAGCTAATCAATGTTCCAATGTCTCCTAACAGAATTTAGTAGAGCATATCTGAAAACAAATACTGTAAATCAGAGACTTAAAGAGCAAAATAATAAAAAAAAGTATTAGAGCTCATAAATATCTATCTCCTGAACAGAAAGTGGGTTCTTATAATCCCCCTCCCTTCCTCCTTTTGGAAATACTAAAAAAAAAAAAAGAATTAAGTTGTAACACTCACGAGATCCACTTGTGGCACATCCAAAATAAATTGGCAGACCACATTATCCACTTTTGATTTTGTATGACACCATTCGACAATTGCAGCATAGTAAGCTTGTGACTGAACTGGCACTCTTTGGTGAGGAGAGGGAAGTTTGGTGTCCCTGCAGTTCTTGAGTTTCTATGTGTTGCACTGTTGAGAAGCATTTCTGGAAGATGGGACTCAAAGAAAATAGCATGCAGAAACTCTAGACTCCAACAGTTACGGCATTTCTATAGTACTCATATAACTTGATTGATGTATTATTGACATATGTTGCTTAGGGCTTGATATTCTTTACTAATGCATCCTTTAGCATTATAATCAGAAACAACATACTGTGTATGAGATTCAGGGTTATCAAGATATAGTAAGAACTTAAAAATTAGCATGACCAACAGGTTATTTCCTTTTAGGTTTGTCGCATATTCAGTCAGATATTCAAACTGGATTTGGCATTCTTATCCACCTATCGAGTCCTTCTCAAGGACCTGGGATAGGCAGATGTTGATGTTTGATGGTGTTAAAGATATCCTTGCAGGATGTAAGCTGATCCGAGTAAAGTTGCTTTTTGCAATTGACTGATGGCTATTTTGTCAATGCCAGTGGTCTTCATTATTATGGTTCGTCGCACAGTCTGGCAGATACTCAGACTGGATTTGGCCTTTTTAAGTCATTTTCATGGACTTGGGATAGGCAGATGTGGATGTTTGATAGTGTTACAGATGTCATCTGCAGGATGGAAGGTGTTCTGAATAAAGCCACCTTTTGCAATCAACTGATGGTGAATTTGTCAATGCCGATGGTGCTCAAGCGGTGCTCCAGTTGTTTGGGATTGCACCCAAGGCACCTATAACAAACTGGCATTATGTTTGTGGGTGTTTTTTTGTTGTTGCTATTGTTGTTATTATTTTGAATTAGCTCCTTGGGAGGAAACTAAGTTTGCTACATTGTAGAATTGCTTCTCAAATATTTGGCATTTGACTATTTAAAAAAAAGGGTTATATCATGCTTGGATTGCCACAAACAAGTTAAGTAGAAATAATCCTTGATTTATGACTACAATTGAGACTGGATTTATGGTCTTTTTTTTACTATAGTTAATTTTATTTATTTATTTATTTATTTTACTCAAACTTATATGCCGCCCTTCTCCTAGGACCCAGGGCGGCTCACAAAACAACACAATAAAACCATACAATAAAATTAATCACATTCACACAACAAACAAACACAGTCAAATCACAGTCGCTGATGGAGAGACATTCCTAGGCCCAGGGGCAGAGCACAGCTCAAACGCCCCAAGCCTGTCGGCATAAATGTGTCTTTAGCAATTTCCGGAAAGCTAGGAGGGAGGAAGCAGTGCGAACCTCTGAGGGAAGCTGATTCCAGAGGGCTGGGGCAGCAACGGAGAAGGCCCTAGCCTTAGGCCCCGCCAGATGACATTGCCTAACAGACGGGACCCATAGGAGGCCAACCCTATGTGCCCTGACCGGTCGCTGGGATTCATGAGGCAGAAGACGGTCCCGCAAGTATCCTGGTCCATTGCCATAAAGGGCTTTATAGGTCATAACCAACACTTTGAATTGTGTTCGGAGACCAACAAGTGAATCATGCAGCTGTTCAGAGACTCTAGCTTGCCCCACTGACTTTGCTTGTTGGAAGCTGCCTGGGAAGATTGGAAATGGCAATCAATTTTTCCCTGGGATGCGGCAACCATCGCAAATACATGCCGATTATTGAGCACCTGAATTTTTGATCATGTGACTATGGGAATGCTGCAATGATTGTAAGTGCAAGGACCAGCTGTGAGTCACTTTTGTCAGTGCTATTGTAACTTTAAAAGGTCACTGAATGAATGGTTGTTAAGTTGAGGACTATCTCAGAAAGTCACACATGTACTTAATAGAAATTTATCAAATCTTACCTTTAAACCAGCTTTTCACCGGCAGACAGGCAACTTTAGATAATATCATCTTACATATGGTCTATTTGTGATGTAAAAGTTCACTTAATGATATTATTTAATTATGACATCATTTTTGCTTTCATGGAAAAAAATATAGTGTTATTGTGGGTTGTTCTGTTTCTCTCATTTTCATTTATTATTATTGTTGTTGTTATTATTATCATCATTATCATTATATTTTTAAATGTCTTTCTTCTTTAATTTGTAGCTTCTATAATTTAATTTAATTTAATTTAATTTAATTTAATTTAATTTAATTTAATTTAATTTAATTTAATTTAATTTAATTTAATTTAATTTAATTTAATTTAATTTAATTTAATTTAATTTAATTTAATTTAATTTAATTTAATTTAATTTAATTTAATTTAATTTAATTTAATTTAATTTAATTGTTTACACTTATATGCTGCTCCTCTCCGAAGACTCGGAGCAGCTTACAACATATACAAACAATATTCATATCAAATCCAAATTTAAAAGAACATTTAAAAATAAAAAACCAACACTCATTCATCATTCACACAACAGTCACAATCATCCCCAGGCCTGCCGGCACAGATAGGTCTTAAGATTCTTTCGGAAGGCCGGGAGAGTGGGGGAAACACGGACTTCAGGGGGCAGTTGGTTCCAGAGGGTGGGCGCCACAACAGAGAAGGCCCTCCCCCTAGGACCCGCCAGATGACATTTTTTACATTCATAGTTTATTTTTGAATAACCTGGAATGAATAACCAATGAGTTTTGGTTTTCATTGTTATCGTTATTAGTAGTAGTAACTATAGCATTTAGTCCTGTATGTAAAATTCAGTAAAATGACATTTAAAAATGCTGTGAGCAACAAATAAATAAATAAAGCAACCCTTCACAAAACTTTCACACATAAATTAGCTTTGAGATGCCCCAATGTGATTAGGAATTGCGTTTCTCTTGACAACCCGCCCAAAAAAAATTCTTTCTGAAATGGCGTGCATTTATTGACAAGCTGTACATGGGCTAGTCTCAGCCACTGCCTCTCTTCACACAAAAAAACTCATTTGAGTGCTTCAAATTAACATAATCATTGAGAAGGAGTACAAGGCAAACCCAGAAGGGTTTCTAACAGAATTAGTGTGGTTTCTAAGGCAAGAATCTATTTTTAGTGAACAGTCAATGGAACTATGTCTGGATTTACAAGTTGGATATTTTCAGCTTATCAAAATATTCCTTGTCTTTCTCAAGTACAACCCAGCCTATTAAACACTTCATTAAATTCTTGCCATCCATTACAGAAATAGGGTTTTCCTGACATATCAGATTATTATAAATGTTTCAAAGGAAGACAGGAAGTTTGTGGATTTTTTTAATTTATTTAAAAAGGATTTTGCTTTGTATGTATATTCATGAAGACAAGAAAACATCATCTACTAGAATAATGCTGCAATTAAGACTTTATATTAATCAGGTGTTTGAAAGCAAGCACAGTCAAAGAAGAGATCATTTCTTTGAATAACAGGCTTCTGGAAAGTAGAGGTTAACTAATATATCCTAAATTATTACGCCCACATTTGGAAATACTTGAAGCTTGGTGAATGATTTGATATTCTACAAGGCTGAGAATGCTGTGCTATTTCTCTACAAAAATATATTGTTTTTGAGAGGGGACAATTGCAACCAAGGCTCCTGCTGTACCATTCCCATGCTGCATGGTAACATCCCAATCCCAATCCAAGTTGCTTGGTTTCAATGCCAAGATGGTGGGGGAACTCCCTACACTTATGTTGCTGAGGGATGTCAGCAGTTAACGTACAAAACCACCAACACTCATCAACATAATCACTGCAGATGCTCTAACACAAGGGTGTCAAACTCACAATGTCACGTGACATGTCGTGACGTATCACGACTTTTTTTCATTGCCGGCAATGCAGTGGGTGTGATTTCGCCATGAGGCATCTGGCCCATGGGCCGGCAGTTTGATACCCCTGCTCTAACACATACTGAGATCCCCAAGCTCAGTGACACTATCATGTCTTTAAGGCCTTACATAAAGTAAGTTGGGTGAGGATCAAGCTGGAGGGATGATATTCCACCATGACAGAAAAAAAAGTTCTTTTCCCAGGTCCTGCCAGATGTCACTCACTCAAGGACAGGATCCAGACAATGCCTTGCTGGACCTAATGAGTGAACACAATTGGGGAGGGGCAGTCTCTCAAATAACTCAGTCTCCTACCACAAAGAGCTTTATATATCACCACCAGCCTTTTAAACTGGACCTGCAAGCATACTGGTAAGCAATGCAGCTTGCAGAGCAGAGATGTAATGTGTCCTAATCAAGGAATGCATATAACTGTCCATGTTGCTTTATTCTATATTGGAAGTAGCTTCTGGAATACTCTTCAAGGGAAGCCCCATGTAAAAT
This sequence comes from Bothrops alternatus, assembly GCA_034064705.1. Classification (NCBI taxonomy): domain Eukaryota; kingdom Metazoa; phylum Chordata; class Lepidosauria; order Squamata; family Viperidae; genus Bothrops; species Bothrops alternatus. The sequence continues at coordinate 10,304,499 of JARGCV010000031.1, forward strand.
GCATTGCAGCCATCTGTCAAACTGCCGGCCCGTGGGCCAGATGCATCACGTCAAAACCACACCGATCCCATTGCCGGCAATGGGGGAAAAGTCCCAATACATCACATGATGTCACATGACGTTGTGAGTTTGACATGCCTGGTTTAGGAGGTGACCAAGGCATGACTGATTGTGAACAGAGTCTCACAGTCCGGGAAGAGGCACAACTCAAAGTGAAGTTGTGCAATGGTTTTCCAAGCCACTTACTTTTGAAATATTAATCATGAGCCCAGGAGAAGCCTCAAAATGTACACAGGTTCTGTTTGTGATAAAGCAATCTCATTCAGAACAAAAGGTGATACATCCCTGGAACCAGGGGCCCTAGTACCCAAAATATGTTGAAGTAATATGAAATAATATATAAGCTGACTGAGCCAAGATGACAAACAAAGTGGTGAGAACTGACTACTTCAACTGACAGGTTTATCTTCTAATATTAGGGAGTGCTTCACCAGTACATCTCCAATCCTAGTCTATTGGTCAATACAATGGTTTGTTTTTGTCTGCTTTATCTTTTTTGCTAGTTCTGTCTCAGTTCTTCAGGATTTGGGGAACATGGAGCAGGCATAATCAATAAGGTTGCTAGAATCTATGTGGGTTTTTTTCCCCACTTTGGTATCTTCCAATCACTCCTAACTTTGCAAATATTCTGTTCTTCCTGTCATAATTAAATTTCATTCCCTGCCGTTTGTCAAGCTCTCCGTGTTGTTGTTTTTAAAACTGGATAGCATTCACATTTATTTAACCCATTCAAATTTAGCTCTGTCAGCATGGTTGCTCTCTATATAGCTATAATTATTTGCTGATTTTGAAGCATACACAGTGCATTGTAAGGGACAGCTCTTGAGTTAAATCTTTCCAGTAGGAAGGTATTAGGGTTATTTGCTATTACAAGGCAACAGTAGCTCATCCTGCTCGGGGAGAGATGTCAGGTAGCCAGATCAATATTAGTCTAAAGTAAGGTTTTTGGTAGTATAACCGTAAGAAGCAAAAATGTAGGGAAACTTCTACTAAAAGCAAGATGAAGTGGGAATTTCATTGGCCAAATACATCTCTTTTTATCTCTTAATTGCAAACAGCTTGAAAAGAAACCTGCAAAGAACAATATAATTATACTTACAGAGAGGGAAGAACCAGCAATTCTCTTCAGGTCAAAAAAAGCAGGCAGTTACCTTGCATTCAATCTAAAGTTCAACGTGGATATGTCATCGATTTCAGTGAGAATTACTTCCGAATAGCTTTATTTTCTTCTCCACTTATTATTTTTTTTAAACTCCAATTCTTTCTGTCTTATGTATTTAAAAGGATATGTGGTTCTTGGTAGCTTCTTCTTCTTCTTTTTTAAAAAAACTGAACTTCATCTGCATTGACCATCTTAGCAATTACAATAATCAGTTTTACTAACTTGGAGAAAATACACTTTGGTGTTGCTGTTAAAAGTTTATAAAAAACATAACACTCAAAGCAACAAATTAAGCCATTGAGTCTGACACTCTGCCTCATGCCAGCTTTTCAAATAAAGCATCCATAACAAATGCCTGAATGGCCTCTGATTGAACACAGTTTAGCAGAAGGGATACCACCAGTTCCCTAGTTAATTGGTTCCAGTGTGGCACTATTCTTCCTGCTAAGACATGTCCTCTAATAAGTGGAATCTAGCTTCAATCTATTTATACCAACTATCTGAAATGACAGATACCTACATTTGAAAAGTGGTATCATAACTCCACTAGGTCTTTTTTGTTGCTTCTTGAAGACTGAATATTCCCACTTTCTCTTTATAGGACTTTGCTTTTGTGTACTAGTAATCCTTGAACCTGTTTCTAATTTCTTAAATTGAGATTATTAGAACTGGAAATAGCATTGAAGTGAGGTGAGATAATGCAGAATGAAATTGGAACTACTAATGATTTGGAAATTATACTTGTGGTCTAAAATGGCACTTATCTTCAATTCACTATCTCACAACTGTTCCATTACATGTCCCAGAGGTGCTTTGCCAAAAGGCAACTGGAGTTTCTTTGTGTTTTTAAAAAATGTTTTGCTTCTGAAGAAGTTTCTTGGACGAGAAGGGAAATGTTTCCAAAATGGGGAGGGGGGAAGAAAAGAAAGCCCAGTTGCCTTCTGGAAAAGCACCTTTGGGATAACCATGACCTGGATGATAGAGAATCTCCAGAGATATTATTCCATTTCATGTTTATTTATACATACATACATACACACTTTAAATAATTGTGGGATTGTGCTAAGTTATACAATGATGGGCCTGGAGCTAAAGCATTTCCCCACCAAAATCTGGAAACCTTTCTTTTACGTGGCTCAATTTTGTCATTATTCAATTAAACTCTTCTCCCAAATAGGATTTGGCTGTATTTTACAGACTCCTGGCTTCAAAGAGCTTAATTAAGCCACTTGGCTTGAAATAAAATTCTCAGCTACTTGATATAAGATGGCCTGATAAGACCCTGCAACTGCAAACTAGAAAAAGCTCTCTAGCAGGCTACAATTGCTGTGCTTTTTCTTTCTGTCTCAACATTTCATGGTGTGGAAGCTGAATAGTTGAGGGTAGATGACATCTTTGATATCTCAGCCCCAACCACTGTTGTCTTTCAGCTTAAATCTCATGTATTTCATTGCTGTGTTTTGTATTGAAAGAAGCTTCATGACCTTGCCTGATTATTACAATCTCTCTCAGAGGCTTTTTCTGAGGGGAAAAAAAAACCCCTCTCTTGAAATGAGCATAAGGAGGAACAGTGTTTTCTCAGATGTGACATTTTGGCTGTGTGGACTCCTCTTTCCATTTGCTTAACTTTCTTTTAGAGCGCCCGTATTGTTTGTCTGCTTTAACCTTCTAGTATTTAAACCAATGTTTTATACTATGTAGGAACTCTTGAAGGAAATCTTGTTCTACTTCTCTTTTCTTTAAATAGTGTTCATTATTGTTTTAATTAACTGATTTTGTGCCGACACATTTTTCTTGGTGGCTTCTGTACTTTTGTATGTACTTATTACTATGATTCTACTTCTGTCAGTGGTTTCAGAATAAAATCATACATAGCATAATAGCTTGGTACGCAGCCAAAAGAAAGAAAAGCTTGATTAAAGTGGAGTGGACTCCACGGAGAGGCTCACTAGAGAAATAAGACCAGATTTGTACTGCTTACCAAGGTTTCTGCACTAGCAATTAGCAGCGCTAAGATTGCTAAACAATGCATTAGACTGATCAATACAGGAAGTCCTTGACTTACAGCCATTCATTTAATGACCATTCAAAATGACAATGGCACTGAAAAAAATGACTTATGACCAGTTCTCTCACTTATAACCATTGTAGCATCCCCACAGTCATATGATCAAACTTTGGGTGCCTGGCAACTAACATGTATTTATGATAGTTGAAGCATCCTGGGATCCTGGGTTTGTTATTTGCAAGCTTCCTAGTCAATTCCATTGAAGAAGCCAGATTCTCTTAACAGCATGATTCACTTAACAGCGGTAGTCAATTCACTTAACAACCGTGGCAAAAAGGTCATAAAATGATGCACAACTCATTTATCTGCCTTGCTTAGCAATGGAAATTTTGGGCTCAGTGGTGATCATAAGTCGAGAACTAACTGTAGACTGCTTCTTCAAAACCAATCTTAATCCCCATTTGCTGGCCTTGGAGTGGAGACCAGCTACATAGTCACAACAAAATTATTCTGGCGCACTTTGCATTGCCTCAGGGAAAGATATGAAAAAAGACTTTCCAGATGTGTAGTAAGATCAGAAATCCAATCTAATGTGCCTTTATTTAAAAATTCCTCCAAGCATTAGTATGAAAGTGAAAATGTAGCTGTAGCAGTTTAGACCAGGGTTTTTTAAACTCGGCCCTTTTATGACTCGTGGACTTCAACTTCCAGAATTCCTCAGCCAGCATGCCTGGCTGAGGGATTCTGGGAGTTGAAGTCCATGAGTCATAAAAGGGCCGAGTTTGAAGATCCATAGTTTAGACCAAGTTTATCCAAGCTTTTGGCTTGCTTGAGCCACACTGAGTGAAGAGAAATTGTCTTTGGCCCCATAGAAAATATATAATTGATCATAAAAATCACATAATAATGTTAAAAGGTTATGATTTTGTGGGGTAGCATTACTAGCTGTCCAGGGCTATATGAGGCCCATGGGCCAAGGGTTGGACAGATTTAGAGAAAGACCTGGTTGAAAAGATAATACTGTTGCATGGTGATGAGGCTGAAAAATTTTAATATACTTTGGAAGGTAGGGCAGAGGTTTCAATCCTCATTTTGGAGGGGGGAAAAGTTAAACATTATGGTACTGAAATCAGCTGCTGAATTTCAGCAGCTCAGCTGGAGCTCCAGAAGGAGTGGGGGAACGATATTTAGCCTAAAGATTGCCTGTTATGGGCTCAAATATCACTCAAAGGCTCCATTCAATCAATACATTCATCAGCAGTCAGAAAAATAGTTTGAACTGTACAGTTATCACAAATATACTCACTATCCTTTTAAAGGAATACTAAAGCATATTTCAGTATTAACTGGAAAACTTTCCTCCAGTTACTTTATAGAGAATTCATAATCTCTTTCATTGATGGATCTAGACATTTGCATTATCAAATCAGCATTTGTTAAGCTTTTGTGTATGTCTCATTCATCTGTCCCTAGAAGGCCTGTTTCATTCCACTTGTAGAGCTCCTGGAGCTGGGTTGTAAAACCTCAGAGGACCACTAGATAGAAATCAAAGAGATATAGAAAATTCCAATTTGTTACTCTCATCTAGTGGTCAGTTTTTACAGCCCAAATGTAGCATTTATGTATTTGCTTGTTTGTTTTTCAAATTTGTACTAGGACGCTCCCGGCAAAGCTGGCGCTCGTGATGATTTGCAACTTTAAATAACAATCATACTTTAGTAAAAACAAATACAGTTAGCAGCAAATAACAACACTATTTTTTCAGAATTATAAAACAGCCATGAATGTGGAACATAAAGTGAACTTCAAGGAGGAAATATGGGTTTATTAAAAAAAGAAAAGAAAAGAAGAAGCTCTCAGGTTATATCTAAAAGGCATTGAAGAAGTTGGAAACCAGACGTTACAGGTAGTCCTCGATTTTAGCCATCCATTTAGTGACTGTTCGAAGTCACAACGGTACTGAAAAAAGTGACATGACTATTTTTCATGCTTACAACCGTTGCAGCATCCCCATTGTCGTGTGATCAAAATTTGGATGTTTGGCAACTGCATGTATTTGTGATAGTTGCAGTGTCCCGGGCTCATGTGACCCTCTTTGGAGACCTTCTGACAAGCAAAGTCAATGGGGAAGCCAGATTCACTTAACAACCGTGTTATTAACTTAACACTGCAGTGATTCACTTAACAACTATGACAAGAAAGGTTATACAGTGGGTCAAAACTCACTTAACTGTCTTACTTAGCAATGGAAATTCTGGGCTCAGTTGTGGTCGTAAGTTGAGGACTACCTGTAAGGCGAAGACAATTCTTCAACACTGAAGCCAATAGAGAATGAGCCCTATGAACTTCAGTATTGAAGAATTGCCTTCACATTACTAAGTGAAGTACTTAGTACTAAGTACTAAGTTAATTCCAACCAGGTCTCTTTTCTTTTGAGGTACCCTCAAAATATGAGTTAGTATTATAAGATGGTAGTTATTCATTTAGTTATGAAGGAAGTTATTTTAATATAAGCGCTTTTGAGCCTCTTCTTTTGCAGAAATATTTTTTTCCACTCCACCTTCTTTATCTCATCCTTCCACCAAGTATCCTTTTCCATTCTTCTCATTAGGATAATGTAGCACTGTAGCACTCTGCAACTTGATTTGGAAGAGACTTCCGAGGTCATATAAGTCCAACTCCTTGCTTGTCAAGATCTGCTAAAGAACTTTGACAGATGGCTATCTAGATTCTCTTTAAAGACGTCCACTGAAGGGGAATATATCACTTCATGAAGCAAGCTATTCCACTGGTTGACAGCTTACTAGGAAGAAATTCCACCAGCAGAATTATTTTTCTCCGCTGGATAACATTCGTTAAGAGTGTTGCACAATGTTTCTCCAAACTATCTCTGGTTCTTCCATTGTCATCACTCACTGGAGGACAACGGTCGCTCTATTTGGACTCCTATTTTTGTATGTACTTCTCTTATACTAATTCATATTTTCTGATAAGACATTTTAGCCCTTCGAGGGCTTAAATCTTCACCTTTTTTTCTACATGCATTCAACAATTGCATCCCCAAAGACCTAACCTTCTTTCATATCTATTGTATTCAATTTTTCTTAGTTTTATGAACATACAACATACCTATTTTTCTTTATTTCATCTATCAATTTGTGATTTTTATTATTATTTATATTTCTTATGGTCCATTTGACATGATTTACCAGCAGATGGCGCCACTCCTCATCATAGCTTTGGTTGAACAAGAATTCAAGTAACAATTTTAGTAATAAAAAAAGGTGTCTAGATTACCAGCCTTAATTATACAAGTACCGCCTGTGACACTCCTAAAAGTAAGAGGTTTTGGCAGATTTTGACCAGTATGTTGCAAGGATAATCAGAGCCCAGTTTTACCCCAAATATGCTCACACTATGCTATGCAAACTAAATATGTGAACAACCAGTTCTCTGTGTGGATGTCGCTGCTGGAAGTCCATTCTGGGCCTGGGCAACAAAAAATTAGCTACCGGTTCTGCCGAACTGGTGTGAACTGGCTGAATCCCACCACTGATTGCAACTCTTTTTACATTGCTGGCAATGGGGTGGGCCGGCTTTGGTATAATGAAACCAGCCCGCAGGCCGACAGTTTGACACTCCTGCTCTAGCATTTCAGTTTAGCTCTATCCCTTTCCCTCTGTAAATTCAAACTGTCATCTATAATCACCACACTAACCTTCCAAAGTCTTAGCATCACCAGCTTCTACAGAAATATTCAGTAGATTTGAAAATGGAACTTGGTAGCTTTGGATATTTTTTTCCTTGATAAATTCTTTTTCTCTTGAAGCTTAACTTCTTTATCATTAAGAAAAAGTTAGTAATTTGCCAGTTTTCTTTGTGGTAACGCTGATGCAGACATTAGAAGTGTTCAGTTCTATTCTATTCCATGTAACCTTGTGCAGAAGATATCACCACATAGAAAATCTTAAGATTAAAAATTGGAACGGATCTACAATGCAGTTTCATGACCATGTAATACCTTTGCTGCATGAACTGCGGTAGCTGCCAGTAGGTTTCGGTTTCAATTGAAAGAGCTAATTATCACCTAAATAAGAGCCAATGGTTTGAATACAGTACTGCAGGCTAATACTGTTGACTGCCAGGAGTTCGATCCTGACCGGCTCATGGTTGACTCAGCCTACCATCCTTCTGAAGTTGGTAAAATGGGGGCCCAGATACTTGGGGGCATATGCTGATATTGTGAAATGTTCAGGGAATGCTGTAAAGCACTGTGGGATGGTATATATGTCCAATTGTTATTATAATTGCCAAATCATGGCATAGGTTATTTAAAAGAGTTTCTATCTTCTGAAGTTCCTGTCTGACCACTATCACCAGGCACAATGACCATGCTATAGGTCCTCCTTATTAAGTAGTGTCATCTTGTGGGACCTAAGAAGTAGGCATCTAACCTTTGAAATATCCCCTCTCTCTATCCATCTGGCCACTACTTGACTGTTTTCAAAAGAGCCTTGAAAATTTGGCTCTTCCACCAAGCCATGGATTAGGGTCAGTGGGAAGTCCTCCATGTTTTTTTCTTTAGGTTAGAAGGTTTGTTTTTTCAAAATGTTTAAGGTTTTTCATTTTTTATTGTCTATGGATTTTTTCTTATCATACATTGCTCAGAGTCACTGAAGAGCTGGATGGGCTCATAAGTATCATAAAAATAAAACAAGAAAAGAAATAATAAATTATATGCTAATATATAAAGTGCAAGAGTTCAATAAAGTTAGGATACATAGAGAAAGCTATTTCTCCTTAATAAGATATGACATATGATTAATTACTATCAAGTCGGGTCAATCCTTAGTGACCGGGTGAGAAATTTCTCTTCAGACTCATCTGTCTTCAATGTGACCTTTTAAATGTATGACATGGGCAAAATCTAATATAAGAATATTGTGCAAATAATTACCCTATTAAAGTTACTGAATTAAATTATGCATATTTACTCTATGGAATGAGGGAGAATATATAAATCTGCTTAGGAATTTTTCACTGAAATCAAAATTACCAAGACTTATTTTTTTGCTATCATTTGTGCTTTCCAGTATGTATTTCAGTACACTGATCAATTTTCTAGCTTAAAAATAAATTGCAGTAATATTTTTAAAGTTTTTCTTATTACTTTTTTCCCCTAATGCATTTTCTCCTGTTCCAGCCCCCTTTGCCTTTCAGTATTATTCAACAAGATCTCCTATTGGAAGAATAGGAATTATATGATTATTCAGTTTTTTAAGTGACTTCAAGCAATGCGTGTAGTTTATCCAAAGGCTTTTCTATTATTTATTATAAACTGCAGAAAAACAACTTTTAATTAGCTAATGCTTATATTTTTTTTATTAAAAAGAAGGATATATTTCCCTGTATTCTGGTAATGTGCTCATTAACTCTGACATAGCCTTATTATGTTCATGAAAAATGAGATCATTGTATGGACTGTGTTGCCTATATTTCTGCTTGTATTTAAAGGCCTTTAGATAGTGCACATATTGTCCATAATTCAACAAAGGGTTAATTATGCTTACTCCTCTTATTTCAGTAGGATTTAAATATTCATCTTGCCTTGCCAATAAATATGCCCATGTTTACTTTCTTAATTACTTAATGAGAATATAACTATATTAGAGTACATATATAAATAAGAAACTGGAAAAATTGTCAGCTCAAATAAACCAGTTCCATATGTGTAGCATTTAAAATAGCTACTTTATTGTTCTATGCCTATAGTACAGGAATTTCCCCAAATTGGTAGATTTTTGCCTGGAAAATACCAGATAAGAAATTGAGTTTGTGTTTATATAGGGAGTCCAGACTAATTTCCCACTTCCTCTTTCTGGCTGGGTGGCTGCTCTCCAAAAAAATTGAGTATTTGTTAATGTTCTTACATTTGTAAACAGGTTCAGTCTGCACTGCACCTCTGGTCCTCCCCACTCCCCTGGGTTCCATGCAAATTACTAAAATATACCTGCCATAAATTTGCTATGGATCTTCCCACAAAAAGTAGCTTAACTGGCTTTTAATTTCCTGTTATTAGATCAGTAATGAAATCTTATACAAAAAGGTAAAGACAAACATGTTCTTGAGTTTTAAAGATATTATATAATAGCAGCTGCTATTCAATGTCAAGAGCTAACTAACATATCAATAGTTCCTGTCTAAAAACATGATGGTCATGTAAGCTTCTTAACCTGGGTTAAACATGGAAAAATAAATTAGCACAATCAATACGTTTAGTAGCTAAGTTGAGGTCCTAAACAGAATATGGAAAGCATGCATGTTATGTTGAGAATTCTGAAGGTTTTAGTCCTTGAGAAAATGTAGGGAATTAATAGCAGAAATTAAACAACAGTGATAAATAATTTCACTACAAACAAACTTTATTTAAATGTGTTTTTCTAATATTCAGGATTAAAGTGTATTATTTGAGCCATAGTCTAATTAAGATGAAATGCGTCAACCAAAGGTATTTTTCCCCTTTGTAAATTATAGGTTTTGAAATTCTTTAATAAAAATTCATTATTGGGCCAAATGACCAGGAGGCACAGAGCTTAAGAATGAATCAGTCAAAATATCTTGCATAGAGAGGTAGTGGGGGAATAATTCTGTATTCTCTGAAGGTACCATTGTTTTTTATTGCTTTAAAATATTGTTAATATTTTAATTATAATATATTTTTATCTATAAGCCCCTCAGAATCATTGAGTGAGATAGGTGACTATAGAAATTAAATGAATGAATCAATAAAAGAAGGAAGGGAGGAAGGAATTTCTGTTGAGAATTTTGAGGGGTTTAGTCCTTAAAAAAAATTGAGGGAATTAAAAATTTAAATTAAACACAGTAATAAAAAATAAATATTGTAACCAGTTGTGGGATTCAGCCAGTCTGCACCACTTCAGTAGAACCGGTAGCTAATTTTTTGTTGCCCAGGCCCAGAATGGGCTTCTGGAAGCGGCATCCACACAGAGAACCGGTTGTTCACATATTTGAATCCCACCACTGATTGTAACAACAAACAAACTTAATTTAAATGTGCTTTTTTAATTTTCAAAATAAACCATATTATTTGATGCACAGTCTAGTTAAGATGAAATGCTTGCTTTAACTGAAGGTATTTTTTCCCTTTTGCCATTAAAGAAATGCTCTTGTAGTCTGTTACAGAATTATCTGGTGCACTGAACATACATATTCAATTTTCAAATACATTTACAAGAGTGAATGACCACAATTCTGCAAATAAATTACATGCATGTTATTATTATTGCTCCATCTGTGCAACGACATATTATTGAGGCTAATCTATTTTCATTGCCATTGCTATTATCTCACCATCAAAGGAAACAGAGTCATTCTCGGCTCTTATCTATGATGCACAGTCTGGGCAATTTAAGGTCCAGTACGGATACAACATTGTTCAGAGTTAGGAGATTGTCCCTGGGTTAGTGAATTGCACAATTCTATTAGCTGTTCTACTATTACTAGAACCAAAAAATACCAATTCAGACACAATCTTTTAAAAGACCTTTAAGGCAATTCAAGAGCTGATTCATTTTCAGTAGAAATCAACAGATCATGTCACATTATAACTCAGGCAGAAGCCAGGGTGAGTTGGCATTTAAAAGTATGATCTTATGATAATCAAGCCATAATATGCTTTCCCATGATTTTATGAAAATCTGCCATCTTGATGTCCAAAAGTACATGACTAACTTTCGCTTTTTCTTCCTCAGTTTTCTTGAAATTCTAGTATGAAGACAACATTTTTTTTATCTTCCCCTTTTCTGCCCTGGGCATGCTTTAATAAGCCTCTTTCCAAAAGGAAGACAGTTTTAAGAAGCAGCAAGTTTCTTATCTTTGACAGGCAGGGAGAAAGGAGTTTAACACTGAAGAGCTGCTACTCCTGCTGCTGTTTTGGCTGCTGGGTCCTAGACTGGTGGAGTCGTTTATCATACTCCACATGCTGGGCTGGCTGACTCATTGTCTGGGTTAATTGATTCATCCAGGCTGCCACCTGACTCTGGCACTGAATCATGGAGTTGCAAGAGAATTGGTAACCATCATTATCCTGGAGCATGTGGTCTCCTCCAGGAGTGTTAAGAGTAGGAGTGGACTTCATGCAGGCAAGGCTTGATTCATATCTCTTCATATTCTTCACACACACACACACACACACACACACACACACACACACACACACACACACACACACACACACACATGTGCACACACACCTGCACTTCTTAATTAGGAAAAATCAGAACCTTCAAAAACTCAGCCACATTAGATAAATAAAGTTGATTTCAAAGATGAAGTTCTTACAGCTACTGAAAGCAGACCAAGCATTATGGAACACACATAAATATATATATTTAAAAATCTCTTCTCATCTTAATGGGTGGTCTGTATCTTCCTTAACCTTGGGTCTTCTATCAGAGGCCTGGGAGTTTGAGGATTCTGCACAGGATCTTGGCTGTTCCTAGCCCTGCACTCTTTTGGATAAAGAGTTTTGATGTTGTTCCTGGGATCTGTTGGACCCACTCGCCCAGCTTAGGAGTCACAGCCCCAAGAGCTCCTATCACCACTAGGACCACTTTGCCTTTACTTTCCACATCCCCTCCAGTTCCTCCTTCAAGCCCTGGTACTTCTCCAACTTCTTATACTCCTGATGTTGCTGTCATTTGGCATTGCTACATCTATGTTAAGATATTTAATTTAATAGCTGGAACAGTAAAGCATTGCTCCTAGAAGCACGAAGCCAAAAGCACCAGCCTGAAGATGACAAATGGGACTTCGTCGAAATGTCGCCAAGACACTTCAAATTCTACATGGGAGAAAACCCGAAGAACCAAAGACCTACATACAAACACCCGCGAAAACCTCAGAAAACATATATATACCACGAACGCGAAGCCAAACAGCTATGCAGCTCACCATCTCTAATTCCCCTGTAACTCAGACTAACCTGAGCACAACTAAGCCCCCACCCAAACAGAACACTCCCCCAGCCAATCAGAGCACAGCCAACCCCTCATCCAATCAGAGCACAGCCAACCCCCTAACCAATCAGAACACACCTCCACCCAATCAGAATACAGCCGAGCTCCCAGCCAATCAGTTCAAACCCCCACTGGCAGTTAAAAGGAAGAAACAGTTGCAATCACACATTGCTGCTAGAAGCATGAAGCCGAAAGCACCAGCCTGAAGATGACGAATGTGACTTTGTCGAAACGTCGCCAAGACACTTCAAATTCTACGTGGGAGAAAACCCGAAGAACCAAAGACCTACATACAAACACCCGCGAAAACCTCAGAAAACACACACACACACACACACACACACACACACACACACACATATATGTCTTTGGTTCTTCGGGTTTTCTCCCACGTAGAATTTGAAGTGTCTTGGTGACATTTCGACAAAGTCTCATTCGTCATCTTCAGGCTGGTGCTTTCGGCTTCTGCTTCTAGGAGCAATGTGAGATTTTAGCTGTTTCTTCCTTTTAACTGCCAGTGGGGGTTTGAACTGATTGGCTGGGAGCTCAGCTGTGTTCTGATTGGGTGGAGGTGTGTTCTGATTGGTTAGGGGCTTGGCTGTGCTCTGATTGGATGGGGGGTTGGCTGTGCTCTGATTGGATGGGGGAGTGTTCTGTTTGGGTGGGGGCTTTGTTGTGCTCAGGTTAGTCAGTGTTACAAAGTGATTAGAGATGGTGAACTGTATAGCTGTTTGGCTTTGCGTTCGTGGTCGTGCCTCATCTTCATGGTGGGTATCAGTTTGCTTCGTGTATGGATTGGAGGGGTTTAAGGTGGCTAATGATGCAGCTGTGGTCTGGCTTCTGGTTTGTGGTCGTGCCTCCTCATCAGTGTGGGTTTGGGTTTGCTTTTTGCCTGGATGTGTGGTGGTGACATCCTGTGTGGTTTTTGTGAGTGTAGGTCTGGTGTCATTCCCCGTGCTATGGACTCGTCTGTCAATAAGGGCGGGTTTCCAAATGGCTGGTAGGTGGGAGGTATCATCTCGTTTGTTCATGCTGTGTGGGCGTTTTTCTATCTCGATGGCTTCTCTGATTATTCTGTTATTAAAGTGTTCGGTTTTGGCGATAGTTCTTGTCTTTTTGAAATCAATTTCATGTCCTGTGGCTTTGAAGTGTTGGACCAGGGAAGAAGTTGGTTCCTCTTTTTTTGACTGAGTTTTTGTGTTCTTCAATGCGTGCACTTATTCTTCTGTTGGTTTGTCCAATGTATGTGGTGGAGCAGGCAGTACATGGGATTTCATATACTCCTTGATTTTCTAATTCAGTTTTGTCTTTAGGGTTTCTTAGGATGGTGGATATTTTTCTGTTTGTGCAGAATGCTGTTTTGATATTATGTTTGTGAAGGATCTTGCTGATCCTGTCTGTGGTGCCTTTTATGTATGGGAGGAGGGCTTTGCCGTTTTCTTGTTCTCTGTCTTGGATTTTAGTGGGAGTTTATTTTTGGATTAAGTTGGAAATCTTATTTCTTTGGAATCCGTTGGATGTAAGTACATTAGTGAGAGTGTGTAGTTCGGTTTTTAGGTGTTGTTCATCAGCTAGGCATTTGGTTCTTGAGATGAGTGTCTTGGCTACGGAGTTGATCTGTGCTGGGTGGTGGTGTGAGAGTGCGTGCAGATAGCGGTTTGTGTGTGTTTTCTTCTGGTAGATGGTGTGTCCTAGGGAGCCATTGGATTTCTTGTAGACTAAGACATCCAGGAAGGGAAGTTGGTTATTAGCTTCTGTTTCCATGGTGAACTGTATTTTGGGGTGTAGGCTGTTGAGGTGTGTGAGGAAGTTGTCCAGTTTTTCTTTCCCATGTGGCCAGATTACGAAGGTGTCATCTACATATCTGAGCCAGAGTTTGGGTTTGTGATCAGATTTTTCTAGGGCTTTTTCTAGTGTGTTTTCTGAGGTTTTCGCAGGTGTTTGTATGTAGGTCTTTGGTTCTTCGGGTTTTTAAGCAAAAAGCACCAGCCTGAAGATGACGAATGAGACTTCGTCGAAACGTCGCCATAGACATAAGCACTGACAGACTGGCAATCAGATACCAGATCAAATACAAGCCAAGGGTAAGAGGTGAATATACAGTAAAAAAAAAAAACAAGCTGATTTTTAAGGAATAAGTTTGTCAGAAAATATTCAAACTGCCGAGGAAAGGAAAAACCTAGATTTTATAGAGAAGATTAATGATCTTTGTTGAAAATGTTTTTAAAATATATATTTTAAAATTCTAATGATACAGTAAAGATTTAATTTAACAGACCTTGGTTTTGAGGACTTTGGAAATAATGAACAAAATCTTTCCATACACTATATGTTTTTGTATATGTGTCAAATTATATTTATCTTTTTATACATGAAAATATATATTTGCCCCTTTACAGATCCATAAGATGTATAAAAAAATTAAAATGAACAAGTGTAAAATCCCATTTGAGTTTAATAGTCATTTTTCTTCCTCTTTTCCCATTCGTCCATTACATCAAGTTTTTATCGTATTTTTCCTTCAGTTTCTTACCTTTAGAGTACTCTTTCTAAATACTTGTTCTTCCACTGCTGATTGTTTTTGTTAAATCTTATTAAACAATGTATTGCCTAAAAGTTAAGTTTGAATTATGCAGAGCCCTAGAAGTGTTTGTGTTTACTCAGTTCAGGTTTCTTTAACACACCATGAAAGAAAGCTTCTTATTACTACGGTATGTTGGTAGCAGGAAATGGATAACAGAGAGACCTAAAAATGCAACCCTTCTTTATTATTACAAAATGAAACTACGGAACTTTGTCCAAGCAATATGAACTGCAATGAACAAAAGAAATATAAATTAAGAAGACAACACCCCTTAGCATTAAAACTCCTCTCCTCACTTTTTACAGTAACCTTCTAAATTCGGCCTGAAAAATCTAGGAGATTGTGCTTTGTCAATTGCTGTAGATAGAGCTCTATAATCAATGCTTGGTCTACAGCCAACGTGACTTTATTTTGACTTTGATATTTCCACAGGGAATGTAGTGGACACATTAGCCATAAGAAATGGCATTTCCACGTTGAAAATTAAGAAACTGTTCTTCTTAGACTTGAATGGCATCAACAGATTCATGAAAAGACACATTCTAGAGGTAATGTGTCCACTACATTAACTAAAAATACAGCACTCTGGCATACATAAATGATCGATGGTTCCCAACAATACAATGAAATCCAAGATTATATCTTATCCCTGCTACTACTTGCAATGTCCTTCTGTTTTCTTTGGTTGTTTTTTTCCCCAGTTTATGCAAACAGTATGTTCCTTCTTCCCCTGCCCTCTTGGGGCATTTATAATGTCCAATCTTAATGTTGAAGCTCAGATGAGAACTGACTATAGATTCTCTGCTCCAAATAAGCCAAGGTCTATGTTAAATAAGCTGTAGAACTGTTCACCTTCAATAGCCTACAGAAGCGGTAACTAATTTTGCCTTTGGTTAATCTGTCTGGAATTTAAAGCGGTGAATTATTACAAATGCATGGCTTTGATTGAATCATCAAAGCCACACTCCATGACACTGTACTGATAACTTGACATGTGTTCATTGTGCTTGTGGTGATACAGAATCAGCATTAAACAGATTTTAAGTCCTGAATAACTAGCAAAGCCTATACCCTCTCTGGAAGATAAGTATCAAGAGATTATTTGACACGTGACCTCATTTGCTCTGATTGCATCCACAATCAGCAAACCTAGCTAAACTTTGCACTGCAATAAACAAAATTTATTTTTAAGTGCTTTTTATCTGATAGCTCAGTGGGATATGATTTTTAAACAGATTTCTCCTCCTTTTGAAAATTGTTCTTGATAGCCTGGCTTGCACAGTAAATATGAAATGTTTAAATGCCATTCCAGAAAAGAAAATTATGATAGAAAAACAGGCCATAGTTAGCCATCTCAGTACTTTTCTTTTCGTACTGACAGCAACATCCTTAGGAATCTCAAAAACTGACAAAAAGCAATGTTGTCCTTGAAACACAATACAGCAGGCATGTCAAACTTGCAACATCTCTTGATGTCGCGTGACGTATTGGGACTTTTCCCCCATTGCCGGCAATGGGGTGGGCACGGTTTTGTTGTGACGCATCCGGCCTGCGGGCTGGCAGTTTGACATGCCTGCAATACAGTATCTCTGTTCAAAAAAAAAAAAAAAAGTCAAAAGAGAAAACTCTTTTCTCCATCTGTGTGTCTACAATAAATGGCTCAGAATTGTTTAAATGTATGTGAAGGTTATCCCTGTTATGTTTCCCAGGTCAATGTCATCTTAGATTACCAGGTGCAGGTGATAGTATGAGATTGCATAGCTGAAAGCAGCGGACCAAAGACATATTATGGGCTTACATGTTCTATTATTCTTGCTGTGATTTCCCGATTAGAGGGTCACTTGAGTCCCTTTTTTCTTTATCTGATGAAAGGTGAATGCTGATCTACATTTATAATGTCAGAATCTTTCCCAATTTTCTGAACAAAAAGGCCCTTCTTCTTGGTTCTACTAGATGGACTTCCTTAAGAGAGGGGACAGGCAACATACCAAGCTTCCCTGCTCTGGTGGGTTCAGTAGATGCAATTGGGAAAAGAAGGTCCTTCAAACAACCTGGACCCAAGCCATGTAGAGCTTTAAAGGTGACAAACAGTGCCTTGAATTTGACCTGCAAGCAAATGGCACCAAATGCAGCTCCTGCAAGAGCAAATCCATACTTGCACAAAACTACGTGGTTGCCTTATTTTGAATCAACTGAAGCTTCAACTACTTTTCAAGGGCAGCCCCATGTAGAATGCATTGAAATAGTTAAGATGAGAGGTGACTAGGGCATGGGTGACTGCAAGGAGGGCTTGTTGGCCAAAGAAAGGGCATAACTGACACACAACCCACTGTTGCACAAAGGCCCTCCTTGCTATGTCTGCCACCTGCTTCTCAAGCAGGAGTCCTGAGTCCAAGAGAACCTCCAGATTACATATTGGGTCCATCTGGGCATGCAACTTCCAAAATCAAAGATGGTAATTCTTCATGGAAGAAAGAACCCTAAATCCAGAGACATTCCATCTTTCCAGGGTTCAGTTTCAGCCTCTGGCTTCCCATACAATCCTTAACAATCTCCAGGCATTGTTAGAGGGAAGTCCCAGCACAGATTAACTCAACATGGACTGAGACATACAACTGGGTATCGTCAGCATATTGATATCTCAGCCCATGGTGATGTCTGATCTCACCAACAGTTTCATGTAGATGCCAAAGAGAAGCAGAAAAAGTAACAAACCCTACAGGACCCCACAAAGCATGTGGTTAGGGCCAGACCTCTCACTTCATATAAACACCAGCTGAAAATGGCCCAAAGGAAGAAAATGAACCAGGACAATAGAGTACTCTCCACTCCTTATCCCCAAAGCCATTTCAGAAGTATACCATGATCGATGGTATTGAAAGCCACCAAGAAATCAAAACCGAGTGAGGATGGACACACTATCCCCATTCTCTCTCATCAGAGATAATCAAAATGCACAACCAATGCTAGTTCCATTACATATCCAGGCCTGAACTGGAAAGGGTCCATATAATCTGTTTCATCCAGTAACCTTTGGAGCTGCAATACAACCACCTTCTCAACAACCTTCCCCAGGTTTTAATTGTTTATCTACTTACTTTTTTAAAAAAAAGTATACTGCTAGCCATGTTATAAACAACAACTCTGGGTGGCTGACCAAACATTATTTTTTGTAATGCTTTCAAGTCAATATGATTCCTGGCAATTGCTAGGAGCAATTTTCTTGGCAAGATGTTTGGATGTGGTTTTCCCTTGCCTCTTTCCTAGGTCTGGGAGAGGACAACTGGCCCAGGGTCACCCATTTGGCATTAAGGCTAAGACAGGTCTAGAACTCATAGTCTTCCAATTTTTAGCCTGGTCCCTTAACACCCACAACAAATTAGCTCTCCACAGAACAATGAAAATATAAAAAAACAAGAGAACCCCAATAAAAATTCTGGTTTCCCATAACAACACTTTCCTACATATCAGTGCTCCACCTTGCTGGGTCCCCAGCCTCGTACACATGTGTGTGCTAACTTTTTCCATGGCCCGGTTGCAACCCCCTCATGGCCCACAGTTTGGGGTCCCCTGATTTAAACCACCATTACTTTCCTATCAAAATGCAAGAGTGGGGTTGAAAAAAAATGAGAAAAATTTGCAGTATGTTCTGCTCTATCATGAGTCTTTCAAAATGCAATTTCACATAAACCTTCCCAGAACAAGAAAAGTCCTGAAACATACACATGTACATTCATCCAATCACACTTATCCCCCCAAACACAAATACAAATTCTCCTACCTGCTGCAGAGAGAGAGAGTGTGTGAGAGAGTTAACAGCAAGTGGGAGCAAATTGACAGGATGAAGAATATACCTACTGCCAGGGAATTTGCATATTCCCAGTTCATGCGTCAGTCACAGCTTACCCCAATTTAATGACACTTTTGAACTGACAAGATGATGATGCTCCCACTCAATGGGACTAATCAGACCAGTAAAATGCTTCAGTGACCAAAATTGGAAGGAAACCTGTACAAGTGGCTATCTTGCCTCAAAGATAAATGGGATCGTAGGGGCTCATTTAGCTTCCTTCAATTACAACTGAAGTACAGGAGGGAGGTACAATTCAAATGTAATTGGAGGAAGGGAAACTAATTTAAGTTTACAACACAGAAGGAAAAAAAAAAGAGAGAGAGAGAGAGAGAGAGAGAGAGAGAGAGAGGGAGGGAGGGAGGGAGGAAGACCCTGAAATTAAAAGAGGTTGACAATCTGCCTAAAAGAATCCCCACCAAAACTACACCTCCTTTTCTTTTGTTTATTTCTGTGAACAAATTATGCATAAAGTTGAGAAAGTATTGCAACGTGACTAGCAAATTACACACTGGTTGCAATATAGTCAACTCTTAATTAGTGAGGATTTGCATTCCGAGTAAAGAATTCTAATCCTTAGAAATAGTAGAACGTGTCTATTTTTAGGCGGCATCTTCCAATGAATGTCAGTGAAATCAGACAAAATGTGGAAAAAGATCCTTTCCTGTAGACATCATCGTAGTTTGTAAAATAATACAATACAAGCCACTAGCTGAAGTGAAGAGGAAAGGTCCTTCATGTGGGAAGCTTCTTAAGTTAATCAGAACGTACAATAGATGAAAATGTAGCCAGGATCCAGACCAAAAAAACAAAATTAAATTATGTTAGCAAGTTGTTTACAGTCAACATATCATTGATCTGAATGTGATGCAGGCATCAGGTTAGATAACCCAACATCTACAAGATTACTCTGTTTTACAGAAAAAGCTATTGGAAACCACATTGACTCACAAGGAGAAATATATCCAAAATCCATGGTCAGACAATAGCTACAATTAGTTCTAATAAAGATTCTGCCTGCTGGCAATTTTTGCTCTTTCCTGGCACTGCTATAGGGCATTTTGAGGAACCATATTGACTCTAGATGTGTGAGAAGAGAGATAGAGAATACCCAAACTGCAAAACAAAGCACAGGAAACAATTCTCTACCAAAGTCCAACCCTGTGGTAGACAGCATTCCTTCTTCTGATACATAAAATAAGGTTTTCTCAGAGCCAGAGACAAATAATATTTGTAAATTTCTGTAGATTTAAAAACTGTTGGCAAAGAGTCACACAAAATTGCTGATTAGAAGGAATTTGTTTTCCCGAAGCAGATGATGCAATTTTGTGAGATGGAGTCAATAATCTATAACATTCTCATTTTTCTTCTCTAATCATTCACATCACCGGCACACACTTTTCTTGCTCTTTCACAATGAGTCAAGGAAACAGAGGAACAGGGACAACATATTGGTTGTTGATGTCCATGATACTGAAAAGACTTTGATTGGGTTATAAATGTTCTTTCATGACACTTGTTAGCATTTTCAGGGCCAGAGTGACAGTTTTAGACACCTGCTTTGAGATGGCCTTACGATAAACCATGGAGCAATTGTCAAAGTGTTTTTTTAATATTTTAAAAAAATCTGAATGACCTCATTAGCAGGCACATTTTAATAATGGAGAGGGGGAATTCCGAGAATTAATCATGGGTAGAAGTATATCTGGGATTTAGAAACTTGACTGACCACTCAATGGGAACAAAGTGTTATTTTCAGCTTGCCCTCTAGTGGTCATTCAGGGTTTTGTAGCCCAGATCAGATATAACCCTAATGGAGGTTACCAAGGGCCCTTGAAAGTTACAAGATGCAAATATCCAGGTTCATTAACAAAATAGGTATAGAAATCTGCCTAAAAAGCTAGAAGAATTGATCAGAGGAATTAATCGTTTAATACTGTAATACCTTCTGATATGCTTGTATAATGAGTACATGGTAACAACTGTGCTGTTTAAACTGCAAGAGTCCAAAAAAGATTGCTAATGGATTTCTCAGCATGACTGAATTATAAATTCACACCCACTTCATTTCTAACAGATGGGCCCAGCTATCTTGAAGAGCAAGACTGTTTATTATTGGATAATAACAATGTCCTTGTTTAATAATGGCCATCAAGAGATGTGCTGATGTACTGTTTCCATGGAGATGTGGAAGTCTCATTGTACAGAGTATGTGCTAAGCTAGTCATATCTCTTCCCATGTAGACTATCAATAAAAGAAGAAGCCCTCACTTGTCAACAAGGAATGTTGCAGTAGAAATGAGTGTAACCTATCATTTGTTCACACTGTCACTGATGGATGACAGTTAAAATCCTAACGGAGAGAAGAGAGAATTTTAATGAACAATTCAACTATATTTAGGAAAAATATTTTGTACAGAAACATATTGTATAAAATGAAACCCACAACCTACATAGTAATCTATATTATGTATCTTCTCATAAGCTTCAGAAATGTGATTGCACATTCCTTTGCCACAATACTCTGAATTGCTCTCAATAAAGAGACTGATTTTGAGGTGTACAAATAAATGTTTCAACACAGAATGAATTGTCCCACAGATCATGGAGTCAGTTTTACCCACTTTAGGATAGTCTAATTTATTTTGCTGTCTTCCAATGCTCCAGTTATTCTGAGGAATCAAGATTCCATTGATGCTAAATATCTTCAGACCTCACTGAATATTCTGGAGAATCCCTGATCTTACAGGATAGGGAAGGAGAAAAGATTCAATTTTATTCTAGAAGGCTTTGGCTTTGGATTCCCATCCACTTGTACGGAACAGAGTGGAGTTTGGGTCACATATTAACATGTTTTCTTTTCTTCCCAATTCTCTCACACTACATCCTAATTTGCTTTCCTGATTGGCCCTATTTCTAATATCATTCTATTAAGCATCTGCTGTTAATCATCCTTATACTCATTTATATGAATATGCAAAGTATTTAGAGTGGTGCTTAGAAACCCATTCTATATTTTCCCCTCCACTATCCCATGATGCACTGAAAGGTTACTCGGAACATCTAACCCCAAAGCAGGCTGTTTCTGCTTATTTTGTTTTAAAGCGTCAGGGCTCCGTGCTATATAGAAGCATCAGTCATGCCTTTCTATCAGCACTGCAATTTTGGCACCAGATTATGGAAACATATACAGTATGTCTTGCTATATGAAAGCAAGAAAATCATGTGCATAGACCCTGGTCTTAGAACAGCATACTTTTTGGGGATATAAGCTTTTCTGGGAAATTAAATTTTTACTCAAGATTTTAAATTACCACCCCCACCCCCAACAGGAAGTTTAGCTACTAAAAACAAAGGATAATCCACACATAATTTTATTAAAAGAACAGTTAAAAGATTAGTTAAAAGATTCTTGAAGATGCTTCCTGAAAACCTACAGTATATATCAGTAGCACTAATTTCATTACCCCAAACTAAAGTACAGCTAATATCTCTATATACTTATTTAAATTCTATAGATTAAATGCTTATATAAAGGTGAAACATAGAAAACTGATGGCAGAAAAAGACCTAGTGGTCCACAGAGTCTGCACTTTGAGTTTTTTCTTTTTAATTTATGTATTTATTATTTTTATTTATCTTTATTTTTTAGTTCTTGCTGAGAGGATTATTTATTCCAGGTCAAACCCAATGGTGTGTTGAACAAATAGATGATTTTCTTCTATGTGATAATAAGCACATACACCAAACCTAGAGAATTTTGGAATGTTCCTCAGAAGCAAAATTGGCACTACACACATAAACTAATGTGTATCTACCCTATGTTCTCAGTATAATTTATAAAAAGTATAAAACGTTTACATCTGGGCTACCAGACTGGGTTCTATACTATCAAGCAGCTGCATTAACATGGTTAAAAGAGTGGATAACCCTTAGACACAAAAGATTACTATACCTAGAAGAACATGATCTACAACTTGGATGGCACACTTTTCTATGGTATGGGAAGAACAAAATCCATAAATACTTTCAAAATCACTATATAAGAAATGCCTTGCTTTTAACATGGGAAAAGATAAAAATGAAAAATTATATGAAAATACCAGGATGGATCTCAACAATGGAAGCGTTTGTGCAGCCAAATTTAATCAACTACGGAAACTTGTGACATACAGAGGCATTTTGAATACTGATGGGAAATTACAAACTAAACAAGAATTGGAAGAACAGGGCATTGAGTTATCATGGTGACCACACTTGCAAATGCAAATGAGATACGAAAAAGATGCTAAAACGTATGGTTTTTATAAAGATCAAACAGTGTTTGACCAGATACTATTGTCAACAGATGAAAAAGTGATTAAGAAACTATAAATTTTTGTTAAACCTGAAGATGGAAGATGAACAAGTTAAAAAAATAATGATAACTTGGCCAAAAAATTTTGGGCACAATGTAGAATTAGAAAAATGGCAAAACTTGTGGGAAAGAAACTATAAAATAACAAGGGCAGCTACTTATAAAGAAAATCTATATGAAATGTTT
The DNA here is from genome assembly GCA_034064705.1 of Bothrops alternatus. Taxonomy (NCBI): domain Eukaryota; kingdom Metazoa; phylum Chordata; class Lepidosauria; order Squamata; family Viperidae; genus Bothrops; species Bothrops alternatus. Next base: position 10,327,744 of record JARGCV010000031.1, read on the forward strand.
TATAGATGGCCTTTAGCACTTGCAAGATTAGCAAAAATGTTTAAAAACATGTCTAGTAATTGTTGGAAATGTAGGCAAAAGCCAGGCACGCATTATCACCTCTGGTGGACATGCCCTAAAGCAGTCATGTCAAACACAAGGCCTGGGGGCCGGATGCGGCCCACGAAGTGGTTTCATGTGGCCTGCGAAGCCATCCTGGAAACAGTGAGGGAATGGCTTCTTCTGCTTTGGCCCTGGCCCAGGCCGACTGGAAGCCAATGTACAATTTTGTGGTGGCCATCTATGCTGAAACATATTCAGTTTTAGCTCCACAAGGCCGTCTAGAAACAACGAGGAACCAGCCCCTGCTGCGTTGGCCCCACCTCCCCCTGCATGCTGGAGAGGTGTCACCCTTTGTGAGGAATGAAGAAATGGACCATGGCTTGGCGCTTGCCCCAGTCTCACCCCCTTCTGCCAGAGACCTTCAGATCTGCCCAGGCCCCCATAGGCACCCTTGACGTGAACAATGTATAGCTGGCCATGCCCACCCAGTAGGCCACACCCACCTGCCCCCCCAAGGGCAACCGCAATGCTGATGCGGCCCTCAGTTAAATTGAGTTTGACACCCCTGCCTTAAAGCAAAAAAAAAAAATTGGTTAAAAATACATGTTAGAGAAAATGTTAAGAAAACATGTAGATTTTAAGCCAGAATTATTTCTTCTAGGTATAATCACAGAGAACTATGACAAAAAATGTATATATTTAATATTACATGTATTAACAGAAGCAGTAATTACATTTGCACAGCATTGGAAAAATGAAGAAACACCATCAGAAGAAGACATAATTAGGAAAATCTTGGATTGTGCAGAAATGTATAGGCTTACATTGAAAATGAAAGGGAAAGAAGATACAGAATATTTTCAAACATGGGATAATTTTTATAAATGGCTAGAAAAACAGAGTAGAGAATAGGAATGGAAGTTGCATTATTATTAATGTCAAATATGTGAACCCAGACAACACATTGTTTGTTAAACACTAAAGATTTGTGACTATAAAAACTTAATAAAATATTTATTTTTTTAAAAAAAGGTTTACATCTGTGGAACAATATGCCTGGAACACGAAAATCCAAGCTTAAATTAAACAATATGAGAGTCAGAGTTTTGTGTTCCAGAGGAAAAGAAAGATTACAAAATCTCTTAGATATGTAGTACTACTTTGCTTATCCTTTAAAAAACTGTCCCAGGATTGTCTTGGTGGAAATTTTATTTTCATCCTAAGTAGAACTCTCCCCTTATGTTTCAGAAATGCCTATGAGGAGGAAAGGTGGAGTTTAGTTAAATGCTCATGCTTTGACTCTTCTTTATAGGGAAATTGTCTTTTGTGTTTACTATTGCAATGGCATTTTGTATCCAAAAGAAGTAAATACTTTTCTCAAATGATCACAGTTGCCATGATTGTTTATACCATGTTTTCCTGAAATAAGACCCAAACTTATTTTTTTTACCCACCAAAAGAGGCACCAGGTCTTATTTTCGTGTGTGTGTGTGTGTGTGTGTGTGTGTGTGTGTGTGTTCCACTTACCTCACAGCAATGGCACTGACAGCCCCACCTAGCCAGCCCACTTCTTCTGCAGCCAAAGGAGCAGCTTCATTCTGCAGCTGAGAATGGAGCTCCAGCCTGCAGTTCTCGCCTGCTCAGGCCTTCCAGAAAAGCCTCTGACTGCAAAATCCAGGCTGAGCTCCATTCTCAGCTGCAGAATGAAGCTGCTCCTTCCGGCGAGGCAAGTGTCGATCCATGGGAGGCTTGGCTGCAATCGTAAGCGCCACCTCCCCATCCCCACCCTAGCTTGATTTTTAGTCATGCGCCTCACCCCAAAACGAGGGCTTATTTTTGGGGTAGACCTTATATTAGGCTCACCCCCCAAAAAACAAGACAGCTCCTATTTTCGGGCTAGGTCTTACTTTTGGGAAAACATGGTAGTAGATAATAAGATAAATAAAGGTACTTATTAAAGAATAAGCTCATAATACGGAATATATTTCTGTGGCAATATTTAATATACATTAGGAAATAAGCAAAAATATGCTATATGTAAGTGGATGCTACTGGTACTTTCTTTAATATTCATCAAGTTATATTATAATGTTATATTCTATAGCACTTCACCACTGGATGAAAATAACCTATAAAAAGAGAATCAAACTTTAATGAAAATATAAATTGAAAAGAGTATAATATTGAATGCTCTGCACAATCCCTGAATGCAGGAGCTTCTCCAACGTGCCTGTTCTTAGACAAGATCTTCAATTGAAGATTTTTATTTTTATTTTTTAAAAAGCAGATTGAAGCCAGTGAACTGAATCAACCCAGGGAAAAACGTAGGAACAGAGACGGCATACTAGCTGCTCTTCTTGATACAATTTCCAGCATAAGTCTGTTTACCAGCATTGCCTCTATTTCATCTTCACCCATGGGATTTTTTTTAGAGATGCTTCAATTTCTTTTCCACTGCAGTTCGTCGAGTGTTATGTTGATATCCTTGACTCAACGTTTATTTCCCAGTTCTACCAAATCGTAAAATTGTTTTCAGTTTGGCAGGCAAAACTGCCACAAAGTGTGTCTTTCATATGACCTTTGTCCAGAAGACATTAAAAGTGAATGCAGTGACCCTTGTAAAAAGGGTTGCAGCTTACTGTAAATATTCCATTACAATACAGGTAGTCCTCAACTTACAACAACATTGAGCTCAAAATTTCTGCTGCTAAGCGAGACAGTTGTTAACTATATGAGCTATATGACCTTTCTTGCCACAGTTGTAAAGTGAATCACTGCAATTGTTAAGTTAGTAACACAGTTGCTCATTGAACCTAGCTTTCCCACTGACTTTGCTTATCAAAAGGTTTGCAAAAGATGATCACATGACCCTGGGACCCCTGCAACTGTCATAAATATGAACCAGTTGCCAAGCATCTGAATTTTGATCATGTGGTCATGTGATGCTGCAACAGTCGTAAGCATGAAAAATGGTCATAAGTCACTTTTATTCAGTGCCATTCTAACTTTGAATAGTTACTAAATGAATGGCCGTAGGTTGAGGACTACCTGTAAATAATTTTTGACTGAAGTTTGAAAATTTCTTTCACATATACACATTTGTGTTCATTGTTGAGTTTTAATCCATGTCACAAAACTCTGAAAATGGTATCTGCACATGGCTGGCTCAGGAATTCTGGGAGTTGAAGTCCACGAGTCATAAAAGAGCCAAGGTTGCCTACCCCTGGTCTAGGATATGTATATAATCAAGAATTGGGGAGCGTCATATGGACCAAACTTTGTTCCTCCATTTCTCCTCTTAACAGCAGACTGTTGCTGCTCAACACCAGGTTGGTAAATAATAAGGCCCCCCTCAACCATGACCTTTTCATGGATGAGGAGACCGACTTGGCGTGTGTGACTGAGACCTGGCTGGGCCCTGAGGGGGGAGTTCCCCTCTCGGGTATGTGACCACCAGGTTATCAGGTATGGCACCAGCCACAACCCCAGGGAAGGGGGGGAGGAGTGGCTGTTTTGGCCCGGGAGAACCTCAGTCTACGCAGGCTCACTGTTTCCGAAATTCCGGGTTGCGAGTCCATCTTTATGACGCTGGACCTAGGGGTTCAGGTGGGCTTATTGCTTATGTACCTGCCTCCCAGCTGCGTGACATCAGCCCTGCCTGTGCTACTCGAGGAGGTTGCTGGGCTGGCGGTGGAGTCCCCCAGGCTTATGGTCTTGGGGGACTTTAATCTGCCGTTGCTTGGCGAATCCTCGGGGTTGGCACAGGAGTTCATGGTCACCATGACAACCATGTACCTGACCCAATTAGTTCAGAGTCCGACGCATGAGGGTGGGCACACCCCGGATATGATCTTCCTTTCCGAGCAGTTGGGTAATGATCTGGTTTTAAGGGGCTTAGATATTTTGCCTTTGTCATGGACTGATCATTTCCTGCTTCAACTGAATTTTACGGCCCCAATCCTTCCCCGCAGGGAGGCGGAACCGATTAGGTGGTTCCGCCCCAGATGCCTGATGGATCCTATTGGTTTTCAGATGGTGCTTGGGGAATTACCGAGCTTGTTCATTCACAATTCGGCGGAGTCCCTGGTAGTGGCATGGAATACAGCCGCAAAGGGGGCTATTTACCGGATTGCGCCTTTGAGACACTCTCCGTGGTGCTGGCCCCAGGAGGTCTCCTTGGTTCACCGAGGAGCTCAGGGGGATGAAGCGCCATAAGAGATGTCTAGAGAAGCGATGGAGATGAAGTAAGTCCAGATCTGATCGAACCAGATTGAGCTCATTTATTAGAGCCTATTTGAAGGTGATTAAAGCGGCAAGATCTTTGTATCTTTCTGCTTTGATTGCGTCTGCGGAATCTTGCCCGGCCGCCCTGTTTAGGGTGACCCAGTCCCTCCTTAACCCGAGGGGTCTGGGGCCTCCCTTGCAGGGTAGTGCCGAGGATTTTAACAACTGTTTAGCAGACAAAGTAGCTCAGATCCGGGCCGACCTAGACTCCAATTGTGAAGCAGAGTCGACTGATAATTATTCAGTCGAGGGGACAGGGGCATGTTCTTATCCAATCATCTGGGGCGAGTTTGAGGCTGTTACGCCTGATGAAGTGGACAGGGCCATTGGAGCTGTGAGTTCCGCCACCTGTTTGTTGGACCCGTGTCCCTCCTGGCTGGTTTCTGCCAGTAGGGTGGTGACACGTACCTAGATCCAGGAGATTGTCAACGCTTCTCTGAGGGAGGGGTCCTTTCCGGCTCCCTTAAAGGAGGCACTTGTGCGCCCCCTCCTCAAGAAGCCTTCCCTGGATCCAGCAATTTTGACCAACTATCGTCCGGTCTCCAACCTCCCCTTTGTGGGGAAGGTTGTTGAGAAGGTGGTGGCACTCCAGCTCCAGCGGTCTCTGGAGGAAGCCGATTATCTGGAGCCTCTGCAGTCGGGATTCAGGCCCGGCTACTCCACCGAAACTGCTTTGGTCACTCTGATAGATGATCTCTGGCGGGCCCGGGATAGAGGCCAGTCCTCTTTCCTAGTGCTTCTTGACCTCTCAGTGGCATTCGATACCATCGACCATGGTATCCTTCTGCGCCGGCTGGAGGGATTGGGAGTGGGGGGCACCGTGTTATGGTGGTTCTCCTCCTATCTCTCTGGTCAGTCGCAGTCGGTGTTTGTGGGGGGTCAGAGGTCCACCTCTAGGTTACTCCCATGTGGGGTGCCTCAGGCATCGGTTCTCTCCCCCCTACTTTTTAACATTTACATGAAGCCACTGGGTGAGATCATCCATCGGCACGGAGTGAGATACCATCAGTACGCTGATGATACTCAGCTGTACATCTCCACTCCTGGCCAAATCAGTGAAGTGGTTGAGGTGATGTGCCGCTGTCTGGAGGCTGTGAGGGTCTGGATGGGCATTAACAGAGTAAGGCTCAACCCCAACAAGACAGAGTGGCTGTGGGTGATGCCTCCAAAGGACACTTCAATCTGTCCTTCCATTACTCCGGGGGGTGAATCTATAAACCCCTCGGAGAAGGTCCGCAACTTGGGAGTCCTCCTCGATCCACAGCTGACACTGGAACATCATTTATCGGCTGTGGCGAGGGGGGCATTTGCCCAGGTTCGCCTGGTGCACCAGTTGCGCCCTTATTTGGATCGGAAGTCTCTCCTCACAGTCATACATGCCCTTGTCACCTCGAGGATCGACTACTGCAACGCTCTCTACATGGGGCTACCCTTGAAGAGTGTTCAGAGACTACAATTAGTGCAAAATGCAGTTGCGCGAGCAATTGTGGGCCTTTCACGTCATGCCCACATTTCGCCAACTCTCCGCATGCTGCATTGGTTGCCTATCGGTCTCCGAGCGCAATTCAAAGTGTTGGTTATTACCTGTAAAGCCCTTTATGGCATGGGACCAGGATACTTACGGGACCGTCTTCTGCCACATACTTCCCTATGACTGGTGAGAGCGCACAGGGTCGGCCTTCTCCGGGTCCCGTCAGCGAAACAATGTCATCTGGCGGGCCCTAGGGGGAGGGCTTTCTCTGTTGTGGCGCCCACCCTCTGGAACCAACTGCCTCCTGAAGTCCGCGTTTCTCCCATTCTCCCGGCCTTCCGAAAGAATCTTAAAACCTATCTTTGCCGGCAGGCCTGGGGATGATTGTGGATTGTTGTGTGACTGATGAATATGTGTGGGGTTTTATTTTAAAATATTTTTTGCTTGGACTTAGATTGTAATTGTTGTTTTATATATATGTTGTAAGCTGCTCCGAGTCTTCGGAGAGGAGCGGCATATAAGTCCAAAATAAATAAATAAATAAATAAATAAATAAATAAATAAATAAATAAATAAATAAATAAATAAATAAATAAATAAATAAATAAATAAATAAATAAATAAATAAATAAACATGACAAAGTCTGGCTGCAAGTGTATAGTTTTAAAGTGAGTTAGTGGCCAGCTTAATGGCAACTACATTTATTTTTAATGAAGTTTTGGAAAGGCCTTAACCATGCTGTAACTATTTAGTATTCCCAGCAAATTATATGAGCTTTTTATTTCTTCTAAACAACAATATGCTGTACTAAAATATATATTTAGGAAACTGGCTTATTTCTACTGCATAATTACTACATGGCAACTCAAAACATTATTTAAAGAAGACAATTCCCTCTCTCTCAAGAATGATAAATACAATGGAGGTGACTCTATCAAATCATGATTAATGCAATCTTTTTTATTCATGAAGTTAGATGTCAGACTTGACTGAAAAATGTACATAATCTCAAATGTATTTATTCTAAAACAGTTAAATTGCACTTTTGCTATAGCGGGCTACAATAATAACCACATTTCACTGTTCCACAGATTAAAACAGAATACATGTCAACTGATGACCTTATGTGTTCACTGGTTGAAAATTTCATTATAAGTTGCCAAATGTAAGGAAAAACATCCTTTCACCAGAGTATGGCATTCAACGTAAAATAATATATAGAGCCAAGTCTATTAACATAAGAACATAAGAACATAAGAAGAGCCATGCTGAATCAGGCCAAAGCCCATCGAGTCCAGCATTCTGTGTCACACAGTGGCCCACCAATTGTACATGGGGATCTTGAGCAGAAAGAGAAGGCAAAACCCTCCCTTTCCCTTGACCCCCAACAAATGGTACTCAAGGGAATCCTGCCTGCCTCAACCAACATAGAGGCGGCACATGGACATCCGTTTTAATAACCACCGATACACTTTGCATCCATGAATCTATCTAGCCCTGCCTTGAAGCTGTCAAGGCTGACAGCTGTCACGACCCCTTCTGGAAGTGAATTCCATAAATCAACGACCCTCTGGGTGAAGAAATATTTCCCTTTATTTGTCCTCACTTTCTTAGCTATGAGCTTTAGGGAGTGCCCCCTTGTCCTGGTATTGTGTGATAAAGAAAATAATTTTTCTCTATCCACCTTTTCTATCCCATGCATGATTTTATACACTTCGATCAAGTCACCCCTTAAACGCCGTCTTTCAAGGCTGAAGAGACCAAGGCGTTGCAATCTGGTTTCATAAGGGAGGTGCTCCATTTCCTTGATCATTCTTTTTCAGCCCTTAAATCTGCTGTAAAGAATATTGGGTTTGCAGTATGACTATTCCTACAAAATAAACCCATCTGGAAAAAAATGTAAAATCTTTTCTGTTATTAGGTAATTCACATAATATAGTTTTAAAATAAAAGGCCTACTCATGTAACGGGATGGGCAGATGTAATTGGGGAGAGACAGTCCATCAGATAGCACAGTCCTATGCAATGAAGGGCTTTAAAGGTCAAAATCAGAACCCTGAATTGGATCCAGAAGCAAACTAGCAACCCATGCAGCTCACAGAGCTAAGATGTGACATGTGCTGTTTTGGAAGCACACATAATTGCTCATGCCACTGCATTCTACACCAGCTGAAGTTTTCTCTACACTTTTGGACAGCCCACAAAGACCACATTATAGTAATTCAACCTAGAGGTGACTAGGGAAAGAGTAACTGTGAGCAGAGCCTCCTGATCTAGGAACAGGCGCAATCAGTGCACAACCCAAAGCTGTCCAAAGGCCCTCCTAGCCATGACTGCCACCTGCTCCTTGAGCAGGAGTTGTGAGTCCAGGAGGACCCAAGTTGTGCACCGGGTCTGTTTGGGGTAGAACAGCACTAAACAGGGCATAGATTCAGCAGGTCCCAGAACCCAAAGCCACTCCGTTTTACCAGAATTTGACTGTTGTTCTCTGTTGACTGAAAGGGATCCAAATAACCCACTTCTTCCAAGATCTTCTAAAGCTGCCACGCAACCACCTATTGAATTACCCTTCCCCAAAAGGGGATGTTATATACTAGAGGAAAATTGTCCAGTATGATGGATAGTGATGGCTTCTTGAGGAGCAGGCAAACCATAGCCTCTTTAAAAGGTAGAGGAACCTAAGCACATTCAAAGAAAAATTATCCACCATTGGAATGCACTCATATCATACATGCTTTAATAAGCCAGGAAGGATATGGATTTGAAGAACAGCTGTCCACTTCTTCAGGTCCAATAGACTCAAACTATTCCCAGATAACTGAACAAGACTTGTCCCCAGGCATCTCCTTTGGACCTGTATCAAGGCTGATAGCCAACCTCAAGTGAATCTCAGCAACTTTGTCCAACAGATGCTGAAATATTTCTTCTGAATTCCCCTGCAAGAAATTCTCCGACTCCCCTTTACCCAAGAGGGCTCTTATCACCCATAATAGGATAGCTATCTACAGGGTAAAGAAGTACTGACACATTTGATCACCATTACCTCTACAAGATAGGCCTTAATAGCAGCTCTAATCCATGTTCAGTTGTATTTGTCCTTTGTTGAGCTGAAGCAATGCTCCAGACATCTCTTCTCTTGTTTCATCTCCCTGAATTTCTCTGTGAACCACAATATCTCCAAGGGGGAAAAGTTACACTAGTACAATATCCAAATCCAAACCCAATTCCCCATCCCCACCCTCTCCCCTTATTCTATGTGGTGACCAAGACTTCAAATGGATGGTGCATCAGGAAGTGAGCTTTCCCTCTGAGTCCAGTTGAGACTGTCACCGGGCGTGAACCAATCAAATTGGTCCAATTTTCCTGCAGCGGTTAGTGGCGTTAGAGAATCCCATGGGTATCAAGGCACAATTTGACCATGACAAGGGAAACATCTGAAGCTCTCTCTCTTAATTTCAGATCACATAGCTATTGCTCCAATAGGACTCTGGATAATCTGAGAGTTTTATTGTCATTATGGTGGCTATGAGCTCCCAAGCATACCTTAGACCCAATTTCTAGAGAAGGCAGATTGAAGTGGACCAGAATCATGAGTCCATATTGTTTGTATTTCATAGGAACAGATGTACATCTTCTAATTGAGTTCATTTTCAAATGTGGGGAATGATGGATTGCTTAAATTATGCTTATATGAAAAATCTGGTTAATCTTTTTTACATCTCCAATTCATGAAACAAAAGGGTGGGGATGAAGCTTATTCTTATAGATAAAAGCCACACCTGAACAACACATGAGGTATAGCAACAATGAGAAAAGAATGTGTCTGTCAGTTTGTTTGGAGGAATGAAAAAACTTAGAATTAAGACATTTTCATGTGAAGCTTTCACCTGATGTGGAAACATTGCTCATTTCACTAGAGTCTCATGGGTACTTCATACATACTCATATATCCTGGAAACTATTAAACTGTCTGATAAATTCATCCAATTTAACTTTCAATTCAATGGGTCATTGTGAGGCTATCACGTCTAAAAGAGAGTATCATTAGAATCCATGGGCCATGAAATCAAGAGGATTAAATGAGGGAAAATTTAAAGTAATATAGTAGTAAATCAAGCAACTTACTTATGCATGACAAGCAGACTGAAGCAAGATCTGAAGTTTCCTTGCTAAAGTCAAGACTAAAATTACACATACCTGGATGAAGTGGGAGTATCAATGCAACTCCTTACTCCTACTCCAGGCAAAGAGAGAAATGCAAATGAATGTGATGAAAAACATTCAATTGGGAACATAGTTTCCACATGAGAAGTTTAAAAATACTACCAAAAGAAATCTGGCAGGGAAGAATTTAGAATAACATGAAATGAGAGAGAGAGAAAAGCCCTAAGCTATGAAAATAGCTCTAAAATAATTTTTCAAGTATAAGAAACTGGACTTTGATATCAAAAGATTGAAGAAGTCATACAAATGGATCACCAAATTCATGTTTTGGGAGTTAGAATTCTACAATCTGAGTTCTGCAGAAATCCCTACTATTAGCCACCCATCTATGCAGAGAACATCCCAGATAACCACGATGGGGTGGTCACTGACCTCGAGCCAGACATCCTAGAATATGAAATGAAATGGGCCTTAGGAAATCTGAGCAACAACAAAGCTAGTGGAGGTGATAGTATTCCAACTGAACTATTCAAAATCTTAAAAGATAAAGCAAAAGTGCTACACTCAATTTGCCAGCAAATTTAGAAAACTCAACAGTGGCCACAGGATTGGAAAAGGTCAGTTTACATTCCAATTCCAAAGAAAGGCAATGCCAAAGAATATTCAAACTATCGCACCATTGCACTCATTTCACAAGCTAGTAAAGTTATGCTTAAAATCCTACAAGCTAGACTCCAGCAGTATGTGGATCGAGAACTACCAGAAGTACAGGCAGGATTTCGAAGAGGCAGAAGAAATAGAAATCAAATTGCCAACATATGCTGGATCATGGAGAAAGCTAGGGAGTACCAGAAAAACATCTACTTCTGCTTCATTGACTATGCTAAAGCCTTTGATTGTGTGGATCACAACAAATTGTGGCAAGTTCTTAAAGAGATGGGAGTACCAGACCATCTTATTTGTCTTTTTGAGAAACCTATATGCGGGTCAAGCAACAGTGAGAACTGGACATGGAACCACTGATTGGTTCAAAATTGGGAAAGAAGTCTGGCAAGGCTGTATACTGTCGCTCTGCCTATTTAACTTATATGCAGAGCACATCATGAGAAAGGCAGGGCTAGATGAATCAAAAGTTGGAATTAAGATTGCCGGGAGAAATATCAACAACCTAAGATATGCAGATGATACCACTCTAATGGCAGGAAGTGAAGAGGAACTAAAAAGCCTCTTGATGTAGGTGAAGAAGGAGAGTGCAAAAGTTGGCTTGAAACTCAACATTAAGAAAACCAAGATCATGGCATCCAGCCCTCTCAATTCCTGGCAAATAGATGGGGAAGAAATGGAGGTAGTGACAGAATTTATTTTCCTGGGCTCCAAGATCACCGCAGATGGGGACTGCAACCAAGAAATTAAAAGACGCTTGCTCCTGGGGAGGAAAGCTATTGGAAATATAGACAGCATACTAAAAAGCAGAGACATAACCTGCCAACAAAAGTGTGTATACTCAAGGCCATGGTTTTCCCAGTTGCAATGTATGGATGTGAAAGTTGGACCATACAAAAGGCTGAGCGACAAAGAATTGAGGCCTTTGAACTATGGTGCTGGAGAAAACTCCTGCGAGTCCCTTGGACTGCAAGGCGTTCAAACCGGTCAGTCGTAGAAAAGATCAACCCTGACTGCTCTTTAGAAGGCCAGATCCTGAAGTTGAAACTCAAATACTTTGGCCACCTAATGAGAAGGAAGGACTCACTGGAGAAGGGCCTAATGCTGGGCAATAGAAGAAGGGAATGACAGAGAATGAGGTGGCTGGATGGAGTCACTGAAGGTGTGAGCTTAGTTGGACTCCAGAAGAGAGTAGAGGACAGGAAGACCTGGAGGAATATTGTCCATTGGGGTTGCGATGGGTCGGACATGACTTTGCAACTAACAACAACAACATTATGTTTTTTATCTTAATTTAATATATTAAATCCGTTACTGTATTGTACACATTATATAATTTGTGTGTGTGTATGTGTGTCTGTGTGCTTTATTTAAACTAAATTTGTATATCAGTAATTGCAGGACCTCTGTAAATGCCATATGCTAAATAAATAAAATAAGGCCTAGAAAAGAATATTTGAGCTACAGCTTCAGTATATGTCCTCCCAAAGAATAGTCAGGGTTGATCCTAAAAGGAATCAATCCTGATTGTTCTTTAGAAGGACAGATACCAAAGGTATAGCTCAAATACTTCAGTCACTCAATGAAAAGAAATGATTTATTGGAAAAGACCCTGATCTTGGGAAAGATTGAAGGCAAAAATAGAAGGGGATGGCAGAGAATGAGGTGGTTAGATAGTGTCAATGACGCAATGAACATGAATTTGGACAGCCTCTAGGAAACAGTGGAGGAAAAGGGGGCCTGGCGTGCTATGATCCAGGGGTCATGAAGAGTTGGACACAACTTAGCAACTGAGTAAGAAAAGAGTAAGAATTCTACGTGGAGTTATACTAAATTTTACTTTACTTTTACAGATATATCTCAGAGACTTTGTGTGCAGAATTCTATTTCCAGTTACCACAATCTTTCCTCAAGTTAATCATTTAGAGCAGGTGTCCCCAACCTGTGGGTTGCAGCCCATTACCAGTCCATGGCCTATCTACAACCACATGTGCGCACAGCCCCACTCACTTGAGCATTGCATGCTCACATGAGCGTTGTGGGCGCTTAGGGTCTCACTCGCCCAAGTGTCATGGGTGCTCTCAGTCCCACTTGCATGAGAAACAGGAGCTCCTCCCACAAAACCATTCCTTCTTTTCCCTCTCCTCCCATCCGGGCCACCAACCCAGAAAGATTGGGGAACTCTGATTTAGAGTACTGGGGCAGGGGGACAACTTATTTGTTGCTGATTTTCTTGACTATATAAGAGGCAAAGCACAACAACAACACTGAGCTCCTATGAAATTTAGCATATTCCCATGGGGAAGAACATTCCCCATTTTCACTGGGAGCACTCTATTCACTCAGCATTTTCCATACAGAAGGAAACCAAGATATCCCCAAAGATTTGCTAACTTCAGAGTTGTTAACAAACATCTCCATGGTTACATCTGCTGAATTGTCCTTAAAATGCAATCACTTCTTCAAAAGTCATGAATATAAAATAAAGTTATAGACTTCTGTATCATGAATATGGAACCAGAGTGTTTGATCTTTCCTCTTATACAATGTAAAACACTATAATGTCTAATGATGAATTTCTCCTCAGAAAATGAATAATTGCAGCCAAGGTGAAACTTGGCTGGGAAACAAAAGATACCCTACTTAGGTGATGCAAAGAAACAGAAATCTGAGATAACAGTATTGCTGATTGGAACTCTCCTGCATCTGGTACACATACCGTAGCAGCTGTAGTCATGTTGTGGGCTTAATGGATAGTGTGGTATGTTGCAAAGCAGGAATTGGCTCTCAGTCCTTCATCACAGTCAAGATAAACTGGTAATACAAAAAATTCTCTCCTCTCATTCAACAGGAGCCGGCTCTTTGTTATTTAAGGAAGATGGGAGAGTAGATTAGAATTACCTCTGTTTTTTTTCTCTCCAATGCTTAATTTTAAAATGGATGCTCCCAGACTGTGCCATAATTGAAGTACAACAATGTGAATACCAAGCCAAATTTGTCCTTGTGGAGATATTTGCAAGGAAAGGCTCATTTGCCAATAAGCATGGCAATATTTTTATGGCAATTCAGGCCAAAATCCTGTTTATTTTTGTAAATCAAACCTACTAGACAGTCAGCATTTACCTTAATAGCCATTTGCAATTATTACTGATCAACACTCTAGAAGGGCTTCAGGTGCAAAGTATTTTGTCTGCCCTCTCTCATTAGTGCTAGCAATCTGCTGCAACATATTTTAATCTTCTGATATTTGGAAAAGTGTGGCTGAGTGGAAAGGAAAAAATTGAGGGTCAGCTTAACAAACAGGGAATGCCAATTAAACCAAGGCTACCTTGGCACTCATTAGATTCCTCTAGCTTTAATCTGTTCTGAGTACAACATGGAAGAGCTTCATCCACCAAAATAAATACAAAAACACAGCTACTAGTTTTTTGTTTTAAAAAAGTGGGGACAGTAGAGAAAGCATTGTGTGACTTTGGATCAATGATTTTATACCACCAGCCAATTTCCCATGATATTCCTCTTGGAAATAAAAAGGAGGGAAATTTCCATGTAAGCTGTCTTGAGGAGGAAAAGCAGAATATCAGTCAATCAGTCAAATTAATTGATGCTGTCATGTTTTTAACCAATTCCTTTATACAAGGGCTGTCAAACTGCTGGTCGGTGGGCTGGATGCATCATGCTGAAGCCACACCCACCACAGCTCTGTCAATGGGAAAAAAGTACGATATGTCGCAACATGTCATGTGATGCGGCAAGTGAGAGACCCCTGCTTTATACCCTTTCAAATTGCTAACATTTCCATGGGATAGGTCTGAATAACTCAAAAGCACCCAGGGAAGCTTCATCATTCTTCAGCTATGTATGCAATTGTCTATAGGGCATCGCAAGATAAAGCTTTAATGGAGTCATGCTATAAAACTTAGGTCAAGGAGGCATACAACTCCAAAGCTAAGGATAGTTATAATGAACGGTGTAGATGCAGACTAGTTCTAACTAATCCTTCCCCCTTCCCCCTTATCTCATAGCTTTAATTTCTTTAGCTTCCTCTTCTCTACTCATACCCTTTGGGTAACATTGCCCACTGCTAAAACAAATACAGGTAGTCTTGATTTATAACCTCAGTTGGGCCTGG